>APFE031530752.1:0-59598 GCA_000404065.3 Pinus taeda
AAAGGGAATTACAACTAGTAGCTACTATGACATGCAACATGTGACAAATTGTAAACATATATGAAAGACAGTGGAATAAGAACATACTACAATCCAAATCAGTTGGAATCACCATAAGCTTTGTATTAATCTCTTCAAGAAATCCATAATACAACAAGCTCCAAGAAGGCCTTTATGAAAATAGGAAAGGTCTCATAGAAGAGCAGTCTTTCCTAGAATTTTGAACCTTTGTTAAGTGTTTCTTCCTCCCTTAAGGAGAGGGAGAGCTTAAATATCAATTACAAAAACATCTCAAGCCTAAGCATCCAATTGTCTACATGACTAGCTGTCTTGGCATGAGGCCCTATCACCTCCAATTATTACAACAAAAAGATGTTGTTTGTTAAAATAAAATAGACTAACAAAAAAAATGAATAAGAAAACATGTGAAACTGAAATGATGGTTTAAGAAAATATCTCCATGCCACATCCTTTGTTGGCCTCTGGTCCAACCATATTTCTGTTGCATCACACTTCACGTTCTCTCGTCCCTTTACCTGTCACTTTCAGTCTTAACAGTTTTAATTTGTGGCTTGCAAGAATCAAGAATGATCACCCTCAATAACCATTAAATTTCTTTAATGCAACTGCGAACTCATTCGTCCCTCTAGAATTCTTGCAGAACATTATCGAATCCATGCATGCCCTTTAAAATGATCATAGTGTAATATCTTGGATTTTCTAGCACTAGAAAAAAACCTTTCAAAATAGAAAATTTCGATCCTCTTTAGCCCCTTTTGTTTTGATCCCTTTCAACACTTTTTCATCATATGACCAGGGGCTATGACTGGGTGCTTATCCCTCTGGTGCTAGAGCCTTTTGACTCATGTCCGGGAACCCTTTTCATTTGTTAAATGTTTTAGTGTCTTTTCTTTTATTTTCCTCTATATATCTCATGCGTAGCCAAAATATCAGAGCTTGGAAAATCAACAACTTTAAACTGGACAACCTCTGAGAAACTACAAATGTCGATCTTTGATTAGGCCCACTCTTGCCCTAACACTCGGGGCTTAGATGGTAACTAATATGATAGGAGCATGGGACGAGGGTCGATTCTTTGGTACACAACATCACTAATGGTCCCCCTACGTAACTCATGGCACTGCACATTTGACTGCCTCGGCCCATTTGGGATATAAAAATTGGCATATCGGCGATTTTTGATCCATGTCTTTGGTGCATCGTCCTGAAACTTGTGATCTCTAAATTGCAATATGGTTTGGTCCACTTGGAAAGAGGATCAAGGAGGACCTGCGATATCGATATATCGCAATCGATGATTTCATGACACTGTTTATGGTTACACCCTCTAGAACTTGTGATCGTCAAATGTCAATCTCCAATAAATGACTCCATTACTGCCATGTGTCGCTTCTTGAGTGGTGACACGTGTCACTCAAATATGCCCCTATAGGATCCCTGAAAATGCAAGATTAGCATGCCACGTGTCCACCATACTACCACTTCAAGGTGACGTCAGCCGCCAGGTGGCCCTAATGGGACCACTAGTATTTCGCCACATGGCCCCCCTAGAAGAGAGAGAAAAAGCCTTGCTTTCCCTTGGATTTTTTCAATGATTTCGTTTGTTAAATATTTCAAGGCTTTCCCGCTGCTTTAACCCTAGAGGCTCAAATCTTGACAGTTTTAATCACAATTAAAACTTTGAAAGGGTGTCATGTTTTATCGTCGATCGCGATGTGCCAATCTCCTATTGCTCCGATGCCTTGGACCTCTGATATGTGGGATCATGATGAGTGACCCCACCAATACTGCAGGTCCTTTGACCTTCGATTTCCGATATTAGTGATTGTTGATTGTTGGTTTGCTCTGACCTCCTTTCTTGCTGCTTTAGAAAAATCTTATTTGCGGGATCCAGGATTATACTTAAGCATTTTATTTTGATTTATGGTATTCAAGGGTAACTTTCAATCTTATCTAAATTTTGATTCCAAATTCCATTTGAGGGGTTCCATATACCATTGGAAAGCTAATTTTGAGCACTATTTATTGGAGAGGGTCTGATTTAGCCTTGACTACTTTTGTGACTTGGAGGCTAGCTCCAAACAACCCTATCATTTTTCCTTCTTTGTATAGTTGGAACTCTTTCTTCAAAAGGTGACAACATTGGCTCCAACTGGGGACAGTTCCTCACCAACAAGGTGTTGAGAAATTGGGGACTAGCATCCTTCTATCTATTTGGGCATGGACTCATTTTATTCAATATAAAGAACTAAAAGCATTACTGATATTTTACAATGGCTTATTGGTATGCACAATGGGTGAGAAATGAAACTCTTAATGTTGGAAATAAAGCTTGAGGAATTGCCCATTTACAGGCTTCTCAAGAATTTCACCCTCCAAGTTCTCCAGCATGAAATTATTGTTTCCCTTAGTCTCAGCAACCTTGAAGGGTCCAAAACATAAGGGATCAAATTTTCCATGTTTCCCTTTGTCTTCTTCAGGATTCTCACCACCTTTTTGTTTGAAGACTCAACTAGCCATTGCCTTGAGGATAGTAAGTAGTGGAGTGACTGATTGGGATGTTAAATTTCTGAAAAGAAAAAGTACAGACTTTTGCAAACTTAAATTCCTGGGTGTTATCATTCATAATTGTTGCAGGACATCCAAACTGGGCCAAGATATTCTCCTCCAAAAATTTTATTACTACTGTGTCAGTTGTATTTTTGGCTGGGATTTCTTCTACCCACTTTGTGAAATAGTCAGTGGTTGTAAGGATCCACTTGTGTTGGCCACTATAAGGAGGATGTACCTCTCTGATGAAGTCTAGTCCCCATTGCTTGAAGGGTTCTTCTACACAAATAGGGATGAAGGGGAGTGGAGCTAATTTTTGCCTTTCAGAAAACGCTTGACATTGCTGACAAGACCTAACATAAGAATGAACATCTCCAAATAGTGTGGGGCAATAGAACCCTACTTTCAATATCTTATGTGTAGTGGTATTCCAGTTGTAGTTATCCCTACAAACGCCACTATGGAACTCATCAATCACTCTTTGTGTTTTTGTTTCAACCAAACACAATAGAAGAATTCCCACTAGGTCTTTCTAGTAAAATTTCCCATTATATATAACAAACTACTGGGCTTGAGCCCTTTATGCTCTATACTTGGATTTTCCACCTTTGTTGGACATCTCAAAAATAGTAAATAGTGGATGATATTTTGATACCAGGTCAAAGTTTCATATTTGACATGAATCTTTTGGAATGCATTCTTGATCATGGGTTGTGTCCCCTCTTCACCCTCTCCTGTTAATAAATTGATCCACAATGCTTGACAATTTGACTCTAATAGGATTTTTGCTAATCCTTGTCCTTTAATGAGCTTAGTGGGTCTTACCTCCATCTCATACTCATGCATTTTTACAATCCGCTTACCCATTTTACCATCGTTATCTCCTTGTACTAGGATGTCCTCCACCGCTGTTGTTGGGACATAAGCCACAATTCTCGAGTGTAACACATAGACTTTGAAAGCCTTTAGAGTTTTGATTAGAGAATAAACTATTTTTCCAATATATTATACTTCATTTCAACATCCTGTAGCACCTGGCTGAAGAAAACTATGGGCTGCTCATGGCCTTCTTTATTTTTCTAAAGTAACACAGTAGCTACGACATGGGGGGGGGGAATAAAAGATATAAAATAGCCTTGAATAGTCTGGGCTGACTAGAACTGGAGCCTCTGCAAAAGCTCTTTTTATTCAGGAGAAGGATTCTCGGGAATATGGGCTCCACTCTACTTCATTCTCTTTATTCAACATTTTGGTAATGCCTTTCACTATTTCAGCATAGTTAGGTACAAACCTTCTCAAGAAATTAATCCTCCCAAAGAAGGCTTGGACCTCCTTCTTATTCCAAATGTGACTGATGGCCTCCACCCACTTAAGATCAATCTTTGCACTTTCCTACGCTACGATGTGCCCCAACAACTTGCCTTCGCTCAAAGAAAACTGGGATTTCTTGGGATTCTGGGACAGTACATACTTTTTTCACTTTTCAAATGTAGGCTTTAGATATCCTATGTGCTCCTTGTTCATTTTGGAGAAAACAATGATGTCGTCCATATAAACCACCACAAACTTGTCTTGCTCTCCCACAAATGGTATTTCTATTTCCCTCTGGAAAGTTGCTCATGCGTTGATTAAGCTGAATGGCATCCTTGCGTACATGAAATTTCCCCAAGGTGTCATGAATGTAGTTTTATTTTGATCCTCAGGTCGCAATGCCACTTGGTTATATCCTAAAAATCCATCCATCATTGACATTCGAGTGGAGCCAACTACCTTCTGTAAAATATGATACATTTAAGGCAATGGGCAGTTGTCCTTTAAAGAAGATTTGTTCAGATTCCTGAAATCTATGCACACTATGATTTCTCCATTCTTCATTCTAACAAGTACCAGATTGGAAACCCACTCTAAGTACCTCAGTGGTATAATGATCTTATCTTGAAGCAACTCCTTCACTTCTTTCTCAATGGATGGGAGTAGAAGTGGATTAATATGTCTGAGATTTTTCTTATAAGGTTTCATATAATTATTTAAAGGGATCTTATGTTGCATAATATTTACATAAAAAAATTCCAAATCATCATAAGGCCAAGCAAAAAGATCTCTATAGGATTTTAGGATATTTAAGTACCTATGTTTGTAGTGTTGGGGGATCTTGATTGATAACATAATCAACCAAGATTCATCCTCTGATTCTATTTTGCAATCCTCTACATGTTCCTCAGCTTCCTGTTCATCAGGCTTAGAAGCCACATCCTTTAATTTGAATATCCTTTTCAAAGGAACTAGAACCCATCAAATGGCATTCCCCTTTAGTTGCAAAACTTTATGTCCTGTAGTGTTTTCCTCCCATGTAGTCAGTTGTTCTTCTATTATTTATTCCTCTTCTTGATCAATTGCGGAGTTTGAGAATTCCATGATTACCTCCGTGAAGTGCTTTATTTTCTCATCATCCTCAAATACTTGCTAGTATTTCACATTGTCAGGCACTGGGGGTCTACATCTGACTTTAATTTCATACCTGAGCAGAGGATTTTGGGGTGGCTTGAAGTTGTTAATAGTTATAGCTAAAGAATCAATCATATGGCTCCTTTACCTTGGAAATAATTGGACCTTAACTGTCAAGAATAAGTTGTTGATCAAGTCCCAAACTCCATTTCTGTAGGCCCTCAGCCGAGGGTGCTTGGTTTGGCATTGGTCCTTGATCTGCTTGACTACCAATTCAGAGTCTCCAAATATGGTCAAGAAGTCAATATTTAGATTATTTGCTGCTTGTAGGCCAAATAGTAGTGCCTCATATTCTATCACATTTTTGGTGGCCTCAAACTCCAATTTAAGGAGATTAAGTTACCTTATGGAGATATCAATAATACCATTGCCCCATTTCCATCTTTTGAATTTTCCCCATCAAAACACAGCTTCCATACCTTGATACCTTCTTTGATTTGTCGATCCGATTGAACTGTAGGTTGTATCTATGTTTCTTCTAGAATGAATTCATCTTCTTTCAGCATAAAGTAGGAGATGTCCCTCTCTATCCCATACACAAGTGCATTTCCAGAAAAATCAGATCTAGTGATTGTTTTGCCAAATCTGGATTCTCTATAGATTCTCCTTTCCTCTCCACCAAAGATAGGAATGGTAGCATAAGTTAGATCCATCTTGATAGACCCTCCAATATTAGATCACAAAGACATGGACAACAACATAACAAACCTTGTTGGGATGTCAGCAACTACGATATCCATTACTACACTTTTTGCTAGGATTTAGGACAAATTTACCACCAGGTCTTTGATCATCCCCATGTACTTGACCCTCTTAGAGTCAAAAGAATAGAGGTCCTTATATGATCTGGTTATTTCTAGGCCTAGCTACTCCATTACAGATAATGACATCAAATTATGAGAAGATTTGGATTCTAACATGCAACTGTGAAGTAGAAGGTCATGTACTAGAAAAGTGACATAAAAAGGTGGGGTGGAAGGATCTTGCTCCTCGACATGAGGTCCAAAGACTACCATATTCCTTTCTTCCTGCAAGTTTAAACTATCAAGGGGTTGGACTAAAGTGAAAGGAAACAAAAATTGAGAGACTTGTGCTTTGTATGTGAGTTTCTTTAAGATCTCAGACAATGGGACTGGGATCTTTACTTTTTCTGACTCTTTCTGAAGGTTAAAGAGTGTGTGGCCTTTTTCTCCAATGTTAATTTCTACATGCTCCTTTTCTCTTTCATGGGCGGATCTAGCAGGGGGAGGTGACTTACTTACTTTAACGACTTCAGGCTCATAACTATTTGGATCGGAGGACTCTTTCTTTCTCGAGATAATAGTGTCTATAGTGTTGAAAATTGGCAACAAGAAATTGCTAAAAATAGAAGTACTAAAAATAGCACTGCAAAAAATAACAGTTTGGGCATTAGTGCTGGATTGGGCAACAGGGAATGAAAAATGGAAGTGCTAAAAATAGAAGTTGTATTTTTAGCAGTTCAAGTTGGATTCCTATTTTTAGACAGTCCCTGGTCTAAAATAGGAAGTAAAATTTGAATTTGGTCTTACCAGCAGTTCGAATATTAATTGATTAATTCTCCATGAATCAATTATTTAAGGAAAATCAAACTTGAAGTCTTTGTGAGAACATGCAATAATTTCTCCACTAATTGGGGAATGTGTCCTTGATTTTCTCCACTAATTGAGGAATTAAGGATGAGTTATATATTGAGAGGATCAGTTGACTTAGTTTAACTTAGTCAAGTTCAGTTAGATTAATTCAGCAAGTTGTTAAATTAATGAGATACAATTTGTTAATGCTTGCATGCATGTGACAACTGTTATTTTCAGATAACTGAGTATTCTCTCATGGATAACTGATGCATGGCAATTCAGACAAAGACCCAATTGAGATCAAAGAAGGGACAGTGTACTATCAGTTGGATGAATATTTTTCATATAAAGGAAGCTCATCCATGATGAGGATTTATCTCCTTCAAGTTTGTGCAGTTAGATCAAAGGTTAGTGAGTGTGTGAAGAGGCCAATTCACACAGGTGGCAGCACTGGACCCCAAGGAAACTATACAAGGAAATAGGAGGCTTGGAGGGCAAAGGAGAAGGTTTGTGAGAAGCCTTTACTATCTATGAGTAGCAAAGGTATTGTGCTAAGAGCTGGATAGCTTCCAAGCTAAGGCTTTGTGTAATCCGGACTATATTTCCACTTGTATGATAATACAGAGATGGGGTTTTAGGTAGGTGCTTTCCCCGAGTAAATTCTTTTCTGTTATGTGTGATTGATTCCTTCTTATCAGTTATATGTGTTCTTATTGATGTTGCTCATGGTTGATTAAGCTTCTGCTAAATTGTTTGTAGAAGTAGATCAAATTTTTTGCTTTAGTACATTGCATTACCAGGTTGATCTATAGGTGGGAAATTTCTACATGGTATCAAAGCTAGCTGATTTGTAGAAAAGGTTCTACATGGTATCAAATCTAGCTGATTTGTAGGAAAAATTCTTCAAAATTATACATATAGGTCCTTTCCCCTTGTCAACATACTTAGGAGGATCTTAGGAAGAAGTACATTCATTCTGATCTGGTGCTCTTGATCTCTTTCTAGATGATCGCAAATCGTACTTCTTGTGCAACTAAGTCTGCATGAAGTTAGCAAACTGTTTGTAGTAGTCATCAATATCGTCATTGTCCATTGTCGCATGAAGCTCCTCCTCCTCTTCATATGTTTTGAGTTCTTGTCCCTCATCAAAGAAAGAGGAATACAGGTTCCCCTGAACATAGCCTGTATCTAGTGTTAGCTCCTTCAGATCATCTTCGATATAAAATGGAGGATGGATATGGTCTTGTTGTTCTCTCCTCTCCCTATGCATTATCTATAGGGGATGCCTTCTGTATTGGGGGTTGTAACCCTGATTGGAAACTGGGAAGTTTTGTCTCTGAGGGATTTTATTCTCTAGCTCCATTTTTATCAATTTATTGGATAATTTCTTTATCGACTTATCCATTTCTTCTATCCTATGTTCTTGAAATTCTCTCCCACTTGAGGAAGCTACCTTCTATTATCCCTTTTTCTTCTTTCCAAAGTCAATTATGCTTCTTGACTTCCTTGTGGAGGTCTAGTTTGCCTCTACTTCAAGGGCATCGGTTTGGATCTAATATAAGGTAGGACACTTTCGTTCTCTAAGAGTAAAACAAAATTCTAAATCAAAGGCCCCAACAAAGACAACCTAGGCAACGGTCAGTGGAGGTTTGATTTCAGCAGGTAGATTATTGTACAACTTATTAAATCTTTTAATAAAATCTAAGATGTCCTCACTAGATTTCTTCTTGATAGCATTAAACTTGGTGAGGATATACCCATGGTCTCTCTTCTCACCCCATTTCTGAATAAAGGAGTTCTCCAGCTCTTCCCAAGTGTTACTGGAATCATTTTTCGAGGGTTTAAACCATTTCCTGGCCTCTCCGTCCAAATATTGGACGAAAACTATCAACACTACATCCTAGTGTTTATCATTTATATTCTTTGAAAAGGCACAAAAAAATTCTATATGCCTCTATGTTATTACCTCGACTTCTTCATTATACCTAGGCAGGAGCTTGAGGTAGTCATGTGGCATAGTATTTATAGGTTAAGCTAGGTTTAAAGGAGCATACTTATTCAGCAAGAAACCTGGGACAACCATTTGGATTAGAGGTTGTGGTGCTTTAATTACTAGAGGAGTCTGAGGTATTATCAATGGTAAGACAGTGGGATGACAGTGGAATGAGAAACTTTTCTCACTATGGTTAGGGTTGCTTTCGAGTTTAGCTTTGATTTCTTCAACTTCTTCTTTGACCTTTAGGGACGTTGTACTGAGTGGATAACCACCTTCTTAAGGATATATTGGGACTCTAGGAGGAAATCCATAATAATGAATTACGAATTTCTGAGAACTGGTTGAGGAAGTTTCAAGAAATGAAGAGATAGTATCATTAGTGTTTGGAGTCTTTTCTTTCCAAATCCTTCTAGATACTATTCTTTCTGGGTTAGATACAGATGGTGTCTTTCTCTAAGAAGTATCTGAGCAGGTATGGGGTTGAATATAAGACAAAGTGATCAAATAGAGATATAGATAGTGGACTCACCAAGTTATTTATAATAACATTCAAAAAGTGGAGTCACCAAGGTGCAGGATCTTCAACCCACACTTCCCTTGCTCATTTAACAGAGGGAGTGTAAATATTTATTGTACCTAGAGAAAAGTATTTCACAATTCGTTCCCCGATAACGGTGCCAAAAATATGTTGTCACCTTTTCTAGCACCTGGAGCACAAGAGCTTCAGGGGATATGGAAATTTTCCTAGAGACAGCCTTTGTTCTGATTGTAGACCAATGCCTAGGACATCTTAAAGAGTGTTAAAGACTTTCAAAACTTTAGCTTATCACATAGATACAAATGAGTTTGATTCATAACCATTCATAAGATACCAAATAGAAAGAAGTTGATACACAAGAGTACTTAGGAAATACTCTTTGACTCAAGGTGGCTAAATAAGACTTGGAACTTGTAGCGATTTAGTTGTTAAAACATATGTAATGGGGGAAGATAACAGAGGAGGAATCCATCATATATGGATTAAGCACATAATAATCCTATATATCAAGACTCGGAGAGAAACGAGCGAGAGGAAATGCTGAGATGCACAGAGCACATTTTAAAGACATGATTTCCACTTTGAAATGGGCATTATCCACCAATGTTTTGATTTAAATGAATCTAAGTTTAAAGGGAATTACATCTAGTAGCTACTATGACATGAAATCTATGAATAATCGTAAACTTATATGAAAGATAGAGGAAGAATATCATATTGCAAAACAAATAAGTTGGAATCACCATAAGCTTTGTATGAATCTCTTGAGGAAAACCAAAATACAACAAGCTCTAAGAAGGCCTTTATGAAAGTAGGAAAGGTATTGAAGAAGAGCAGTCTTTCCCAAAATTTTGAACCTTTGTTAAGTGTTTCTTCCTACCTTTTATAAGGAGAGGGAGAGCTTGAATATCAATTACAAAAATATCTTAGGCCTGAGCATCTAGCTGTCTGCATGACTAGCTGTCTCGGCGTGCAAGCTCTATCACCTCCATTTATTACAATAAAAATATGTTGTTTGTTAAAATAAAACAGACTAACAAAACCACTGAATAACAAAACATGTGAAATTGAAATGACGGTTTGTAAAAATATATCCATGCCACATCCTTTACTTGCCTCTGGTCCAACCACGTTTCTTTTGCATCACTCCTCACGTTGTCTCGACCTGTTCCCTATCATATTTAGTCTTAACAGTTTTAATTCGTGGCTTGTAGGAATCAAGAATGATCATTCTCGATGACCATAACATGTCTTTAGTGCAATTGCCAACTCATCTATCCCTCTAGACTTCTTGCATAACATTATCAAAGCCATACCTTCCCTTTAAAACTACCATAGTGTAATATCTGGGATTTTCTAGCACTGGCATTTAGCACTGGAAAAAAAAAAACCTTTTAAAAGAATGAACTTTGATCCTCTTTAGCTAGTTTTGTTTTGATCCCTTTGAGCACTTTTTTATCATATGACCAGGGGCTATGACTGGGTGCTTAGCCCTCTTGTGCTAGGTCCTTTAGACTCATGTCTAAGAACCCATTTTTCTTTGTTAAATGTTCCATCCCCTTTTCTTTTATTTTCCTCTATATTCGCATTATTAGCCAAATATCGGAGCTCGAAAAATCAACAACTTTAAACTAGACAACCTTTGCGAAACTATGAATGTTGATATCTGATTAAGCCCATTCTTGCCTTAACCCCTGAGGCTTAGACGGTAATTAATATGGTAGAAACTTGGGATGGGGGATTATTCTTTGGTACATAACATCACTAATGGTCCCCCTGGGTAACTCATGGGACTGCACACTTAAGCCCCTAGTCCCATTTGGGATATCACAATCGGCATATCAACGATTTCCAATCCAAGTCTTTGGTGCATCCTCCTGAAACTTGAGATATCTGATTTGCAATGTGGGCTAGCCCACTTGGAAAGAGGATTAGGGAGGGCCCACGAAATTAGGATATCACAATATGTGATTTCATAACACTACCTATGGTTACACCCTCTAAAACTTGTGATCGTAGAACGTTGATCTCAAAAAAATGACACCATTACTGCCACGTGTCGCTTCCTGAGTGGTGACACATGTCACTCAAATTTCCCTCATAGGAACCTTGAAAATTCCAGATCAGCATGCCATGTGTCCACCATATTGCCATGTCAAGTTGATGTCAATTGCCACATGGCCCTATTGAGACCACTAGTATTCCACCACGTGACTCCCTAGAAGAGAGAGAAAAATTCCCACCTGCCCTTGGTTTTTTTCGTTGAATTTCTCTGTCAAATATTTCAAGGTTTTCCCGACACTTTAACCCTAGAGGTTCAAATCCCTAAAATTTCAATTCGAACTTTTAAAGGGTGTCATATGTTTTATCATCGATCGTGATGTTTCAATCTCCTATTGCTCTGACGCCTTGGACATCCGATATGTGAGATCGGATTGTGTGGCCCCGCCAATACTGCATGACCTCTGATCTCCAATTAATGATATCGACAATCGATGATCACTATTTTTCTATAACCTCCTCTTCTAGTACTTTATGAAACTCTAATTTGTGGAATCCGGGATTATACTTAAGCATTTTCTTTTGATTTCTGGTTTTCAAGGGTAACTTTCAATCTACTCTAACTTTTGATTCGAGAGTTTGTTTCACGGGTTCCATATACCGTTGGAAAGCTGATTCTGAGCACTATCCATTGGAGGGGGTTTGATTTAGCCTTGAGTGATTTTGTGGCTTGGAAGGTAGCTCCAAAAATCCCTGTTTTATTTCCTTCTTTGTACAGATGGAACTCTTACTTCAAAAGGTGACTACAGTATGCAAGGGGTATTTGTTCATGAGCATAATTTTGTTCAATGCCATGTAATTTGTACACATGTACCAAGTCTCATTCATTGACTATAAATAAGACTCCATTATGCAAAGACCCAACCATGAGAATCATCTTTCCCTCTCTACGATTTAGTTCGATGGATCTAAGACTTTGATGGGTATCAGGTTCGTTGGTCAACTCTCTCACAAGGCTTCTCTCTCATGAAGATCTCTCTCACAAGCTACAAGTATTCCTCTCTCCAGCATATGTTCTTTCTCTTTGGCGCATGCTCTCTGCTCTTTGTATGACCACATTGTAATGAACTTCCGCTTGATTGATATTTCACATATGCATGGTATTGTCTCTTGAATCGATAGTGTAACACATATGGCACAATCACGATATACTCTTATACTATGATCCTTCATATTATATGTCTCGCATCACATAGAAAATTCAACGGATTTATATGCTTTGTATGCTACATTAAGATATGATCTCTCTGCAATATGATTGGCATAACGGCACAGAATTCTCCACATATCATTGTAGTTATGGCACTATCATTAGCACTGTTATGAATGAGTCTTGGAATAGTTTTTATAGACTAATATCAATACATATGTGATATCTGTCAGATCGGCATATGTTTTCACTATGGCTATCATATTGTTTTATGGCTCGACGAATGACACACAGTCATGTATTATGGGCATTTCTTTGTTCTCAGCATCACATATATATCTTATGGGAATATTTTATATATATTTTTGGCATGTGTTGCATCATATATATCCTTTGTCATCACTTCATTGCAGCATGGACATAAATATGTTGACATTGCATTCACTATTGGTCGCATCTCTCTACGTACAGTCTCAAAATAGAAGCATGTAGCACAATATGTTAAGCTTCATAAATTTAGTATATGTGTGTATTGGTATGGCAAGCATTCTAAGTTTGGGACTTCTACATTATAAAATATATGTGATACTAGCTACATTGATTTGACAACGTACACAGTATAGTAATGGTAGCATCTCATTACAGTGATTGTATCATATATGTATTGATATGATTGTATGGGAACAGTAATGGTTTGGCGTAGCTTTCAATGTGTTGATATGGCATAGTAGCATCGTAAGATAAACATTGATTTTGGCAGGAAGCAGTATTCTCATATTTTTCATTGTTCAAAAATGTAGTTGTGAACATCTCTAGATTGACCCTAGATGGCCTAATATGATTTTAAATGATAATGATGTACTTTATATCTCATCTGAACAATTAATGAAATCTAATAAAAGAAGAAGAAGAATTAATTCCAACTTTTCCCCCTTGTGGGGTTTTGTATTGGTCTCTGACCCATCCTAGTGTGTCTATGTGTGTGTGCTTTTCTTCTCATGTTCCTTTTATTTCTATTGCACTATTGATGATGTTGTTCTTTCTATATAATTTTACATGTTTATAATGATGGTATGGGGGGAATGAATATGTAAATAATGAATAGTATATAAATCTAATTATCAAAGCAAAGAACAAGTCAGCCCATAGAAAACTTAGCAAGGTTTACCTCCTTCTGCACTGATGTACAAATAATATTCTCATCCATGTCCAAGTTGCTTTCAACTTGGTTTCTCAAGTCAGTGGCCATGACATTCTTCTTATTATATTTCTTTTTATTCTTTGGGTTTAACTCTAGATGCAACTTTCAACACTTCTCCTCTATATGTCCATCAATGTTGTAGGTTACTAGGATCTTTGCACTGGTGTATTGTGGTTATAATATTTTTATCTTTTCCTAATTTTTGCATCTTCTTCCCCTCCTTAGAAGAATCTTGTTTCTCCTTCTACTTTAATCCACTTGATTACACTCTCTTCAGGCCTATGTTTTCTAGGTATTCTGCCTATGCACAAGCCTCATCCATTGACTTGGGCTTGAAAAACATTATTCTCTCACACAGGTGGTGGTGTAGACCCCAAAAATACTTCAGGAGTACATTCAGGTTCATTGGAGAGATACCCATAATTATGTCCATCTTTCTGAACTTTGTGGTGTACTCTTACCCCTTTGGCCCATCCTTTGTCTGAAGTAGTACCACTGGATCCATTGGTCCTCTACATACCTAATAGGGTAAAATTGTGACTTAGTGAAGGTTTTGAAGTGTGCCCACTTATTCAATGAAGGCTCTCCCACCAACCTCAAGGTCTTTGTGTGAATCTCCTACCAAGTCAGTGCATGGCCCTCTAATTTCAAACACGCAAATGAAATCTTTTGTCCTTTCTCGATTTGATGGACTTAGTTGTTGTAACCCGTGATTTAGCTTTAGAGCATCGATATCATTGTGGTATGACTTGATATTGACTTTTTATTAAATTTTAAATAGGGATTCTGATTGGTTCACAACACTCAAACTGGGTTGATCTTTTTAGGGTTTTATCTTTAGTTGGTTATTCATTTCTTCCCAATCCCCCTTCTGATTTTTCCTCCGCATTTGAACCCCCATATTCTCCAAATATCCTAAGGTTATTGCTTAGGGCCACCATGAGGAGGTTTGCATTTTGATTTATATATGTGACTTGCTTCAACTGCAAAAACCTCACCTCTACACGATCATGACATTTATTCACAAATCCGTCAGCCATGATTACGGTTTTATGATTTTCAACCCCGCCGATCTAGATCCCCTAAAATACCCAAAAGAAACTTGTTGTGATACCAATATGATCCATAAACTACTGTGGATATTCCATTGTACAATTCGTCACAACAGATCTAATAATATTATATTTAAAATCTGAAATTTTACACTATTACAGTTTTATTAGATTTCTAGATCCATAAATTTTATTTTGAATAGTGCATGCATCCAAATGAAAGTTATGTAGAAAATAGAGAATGGAAAAATAAGAGTTCACACACATAAGATAGAATATATGCTTGGGAAATCCTTTCAGGAGAAAATCCAGTTAGAAGGTGAGGTCGCTCCACTCTCTTTCTCTGTCTAGAAATATGGCTGCAAGTACAAAGAAGTATGGCTTGTGGCCCATGGGATGCTACAGTGCATAAATATTCTTTTTGTGCTCTACCATCTATCCCTCTTAGCAGTTTTTTCTCATCTATGGATCAAATGCACTTGAAAGAATGGAATGTCTCCTCCTAGTGGTTTGTTCATAACACAACCTGATAGACTATTAGTGATTAAGTTTGACTACCTCAACTCTTAACCAAAGTTACAATAAATACTCTTCTAGAGTATTTTACATCACAATCAGGTGTCTATCCCATTTTCCATGAATAATTAGGGTTGACGTGGCATCCTCCCGAATTATGGGTGTGAAAATAGGAAGGCCAACTTCTGAGTGGCAAAATTTTTGCATATATACTCTGATTGACATGCTTCTTATGTCATTGGAAAGATGTTTGTGTGTAGAATAACATAAAAAGATTTTGTGCCAAAGTAGCAAAATTTTACCCCCAGAAAATGTCGTTTGATGCCTCAAAATGATCCTTGAAGGTTTCTTGCCTTGTTTTTCCAAACTAGGTTTGACCGGTAAAAACGGTCCCATGAGCTAATTGCTCCACTTTGTCCACTGTAAATTCATTGAAATAGATGACAAACAATATAATGAAAGGTTTAACTTTACTTTATTTTATTTTTTAAATCAAATTGTACCGAAAAGTGTAAATTAAATGTAGGACGATCTCAATATTTTTTATGTTTTGTCTATGGATATATATTAGCATCTTGTCCAAAGAGGAGTATCCACAGATGAATGGATTGAAAAATATAGAATCATTTTCACAAATATATTGAAAGATGAATCAATATGAACTTGGCAAGATCTCAACGGCACCCACACCTCTACACATTTACAGATATTATTCTTTTATCATGGAGTTGAAAACGTCGATGACATCATGATTTATAAAGATAGCCTCATTTTTAATGATCTTATTACATGGAAATACTTCGGGGAAAGGGAAAAAGGAGGATTCTTAGAATAACCAACAATTGAGTTGTTTGCAGTTAACTCTGTTTATTCAATGACTTCATCATTACTTTATTTTGAGATACATGTAATCAGTACTAGACCACCAAAACTATATTTTGTTTATATACTTTATATTTTGATTCTGGTTTATCTACTTTATGTTTTGATTTTTAATTTTTTTAGAGTGAAATTCTATTCTTATATGTTTATATATATTTTAATTTTTTTAATTAGATTTTTTTGTGAAATCTTATTTTTAAATAAAAAATTAGTTGGTATAAATTATCTGATTTAAATATATAAAATGTTAATTAATTTTAAACAAAATTAGTAAAAAAAACAAACAACAAAACTAAAACAGAACAGAATTGAACTGAACTTACAACTCACAGGGTCATCAAAACAAATCGAAAATCTAACGATGACTTTGCAACCCAACTAACATTGGAAACAATTTAACATGTAGAAAAGAGTAACTCCGACTTAGCTTCATAAACATTGAACCAAATAATCAAGGAAAAATTTACAACTCACACGGTCATCAAAACAATCAAAAATCTAACTTTCTCGTAACTATTTCAAATAAACCAAATCTGCAATCAAACTAATGTAATTTGGAAGAAAACTCTAACAATGACTTTGTAGATTTTGACACACAAATGACATTGAAAAAAATCTAACATTGCTTCATAAACATTGAAAGCCAACTTTCTGACTAACTATTTTAAATAAACCAAATGTAATCAAAATAAAAATGACTATTTCCATTACGTAAGAATAACGGTTACCTAGATCCAACATATTATACTGATACTTCACAAAATTGAACTCGTTTCTATTAATATATTTCCAAAATCTATAATCTAGCTAAGTTCAGATATTCCCAAAATATATATTCATTAAGTTCAGCAAAGCCAAAGATTATTATATTGATATTTCACAAAATTGACCCAACTGTTATTAAGATGTTTCCAAAATCTATAATCAAACTAAGTTCAATAGAGCAAAAGAACATATTGGTATTTCACAAAAGATGGCTTTGCTTCTTATTCCACTAAAAACTGCTTAATTATTACTCATTCCTCAAACAAGAGCATTCTTAATATATTAATCTAGGCAATTGTGATGAATGAGAGGAGCATTCTCAATGGATTCCTTAATTTATACTTGAAATATTTTAATGGTAGCGGACGACAGGTAGACAGGAACCACTATTCCTTTCACCCCTTGTCTATTTTGATAAGGGATCAAAAAGCTCGACAATTCAAGTGCTACTCCCACTCCACCTTTTGCAGGCCCACCATAGGCTGGTTTTCCCCACCTGAAATCCACATCTTGAAACCCAATTTTGGTATAATTCAATATCGCATAGGTTCCAACCACTGTGAATAGGAGGCACCCTTTCAACTCCATCAAGTCTGTCACTGACCGCATGTACTCACCATTCACACTTCTTTTCGCTTCCTGGATCAGTTTGATAGCGAAAGACAATGGTTTCTTTGTTAGATCTCTAGTTGTCATTTTCGTGCATGCCAAACAGACCATGTTCCTATAAAAGCCTTCTAGAAGCGGCGGCTCTAATTTCGCTCGAGCATCCATTAGGAATATCAACCGAACTTCCTACTCCATCGACCGTTGGAGATACCTTGTTCTCAATCACCAAAAAACACAGACAAAACATCAAAGGTTGAGCACTTTCCTTGGTCTACTGCTTGTCTCTTAAGTAACTCGATCTCCTTTTCCACGAAAAATAAAATAAAATAAAATAAACAAAAACAAAAAAAAAACAAAAACGAAAGCAAAAGCAAAAGAAAAAACAAAACAAAACAAAAAACAAAACAAAACAAAACAAAACGAACAAACAAACAAACAAAAACAAAAACAAAATCTACCATATTGTTCATGTTCACCATCTTTCCATCCTTGCAATCGATTTGATCATATGCATAGTGGGGGAATTTAATGCCAGGATTCGGTTGGGGTCGGAGGATTTCTCTAATTGCAGGATTCAGTTGGGGTCAGAGAGAGCTTGCATGAACTGAACGTATCTAATGGCATCACTCATGGTGTGATTCATATAGGTGGCCAATATGAACCCTTCACATCTTAGCCACGTCACCTGAAACATCATTATCACACGTATATTTACAAACAATTAGTTATTTTTTAGTTTTTTAGTTATTTTTAGTGTTTTTGGACTGTAGATTTTGTGAATATTCATGAATCAACAATCAAGAAGGTTCAAGATTTTAAAATATGACTATATTCGAAATTATATAGTCAAAAATGAAAACAAAGAATATAGGAAAAGAAATAAGAAAAAGAAAACAGAGAATACACAGTGATGAGATCATAGAAAAAGTAAAGGTGTCTAAAAATCATAATGATCAACAGCCATAACAACAACATCAACAACAATAGCAACATACACCTCAAACACCTGAAAGTGGTGTTAGAAGATCTACCAGGATAAGTAGATCCCCTTAACGATACTCTCCTTCATTATATTATATGTACTGTTGATTGATTATGGTGAACTAGAATGTTATGAAGAAGCAGTGCAGGTAGAAACCAGGAACAAGTGAGAGCAAGCCATGAAAGAAGAGATGGACTCCTTGATACATAACTAGACTTGGTACTTAGTCACATTACCTACAAGTAAAACAACATTGCAGAATAAATGGATTTACTGGTTGAAGGAAGAAGATGGAGGTAGAAAAATGTATAAAGCTAGACTTGTTGTGAAAGGGTTTGCGCAGAAGAAAGGTATATACTTTGATGAAATATTTTCTCATGTAGTTAAAATGACTTCAATCATAGCTATTTTAATTCTAGTAACAGAAGAAGATTTTCATCTTGAGTAGTTAGATGTAAATGGTATTTGGAGGAAGAGATCTATATGCAGCATCTACAAGGATATGAGGTCAAAGGGAAGGAGAAACTAGTGTGCAGGTTGAAGAAGATCTTGTATGGCTTAAAACAAGCACCAAGGAAGATCTAAAATTTGACAGGTTTATGTCTGAACAAAGTTATACTATATGTCACTCTAATCATTGTGTTTATGTCAAAAGGAAAAATGATGGAAGTTATATTATATTGTTATTGTATGTAGATGACATGCTTGTTGCAGGGTCCAACATGCAGGAAATAAAAGTGCTCAAAGGAAAATTGGCAAATCCATTTGCAATGAAGGATTTAGGTGTTGCAAAACAAATCCTTGGTATGAGAATAACTAGAGACAGGAAAATTGCAAATTAACATTGTCTCAGAGTGAGTACATACAAAAGGTGTTTGAAAGATTAATATGCAGAATGAAAAACCAGTTACTGCACCTTTGTCTAGCCATTTCAAACTAAGTAAGGAGACGTGTCCCAAGACTCAGGAAGACATGGATTATATTTCTAAAGTTCCATATTCATCAAGAGTTGGAATCTTAATTTATGCAATGATCTGCGTAAGGCTTGATATTGCACATACAGTGGGCATTGTAAGTAGGTACATGAACAATCTAGGAAAAGAACATTAAGTGGCAGTGAAGTGGATTCTCAGGTATTTTAAAGGTACCACATATCAAGCACTATGATTTGGTGGTTCAAACATTTCTCTACAGAGATATGTTGATGCAGATATGGCAGATGATAGAGATAACAACAGGAGCACCACAGAGTATGTGTTTACTATATGTGGAATAGTTGTCAGTTGGGTTTCAAAATTATAAAGTGTTGTTGCACTCTCAATGACAGAAGTAGAGTATGTTGCTGCTACAGAGGCTAGTAAATAAATTATTTGGTTACAAAGGTTTCTGGATGAATTGATTAAGAAGCAAGAGTTGGGCAGGTTATACAGTGACAACTAGAGTGCCATTCCTCTTGCAGAGAACTCTGCATTTCATTCGAAGACTAAACATATACATCTCAAGTACCATTTCATACGATCAGTGTTGGAAGATGGACAGTTGAAGCTGGAAAAGATACACACTAGCCAAAATCCTACAGATATGTTAACAAAAGTTGTAACCAAGGAGAAACTGAGATTCTGATCAGTTTCAATTGGTTTTCAAGTATGATAATGAAGATGAGAAATAGCCAAGTCCAAAGTGGAGTCATTTTCCAGAAAATGAAGCAGTGGTGGAGTTGTTATAATTAGTCACCAAGTGGGAGATTGTTGGGTGTTGAGCCTGATTATCTTCTTTATTCAGAGGTATCGTCGCATTGGATCCCAGTTCCTAATGGGGTGGAAACGTTTTCTGTTTGATCGCTTCCAGGGGGTGACGATGATTTTTATGAGCTCCCCCTTAGCGAGGGTTCGGGGGAAGCACCCCTCAAGCTAAAAATAGATGTAAAATTGGCCTGTAAAATATTGTAATTTCATAGTAAATCTAAGTTATTCATTAGGTGAATGATGTGAAAGTAGAAGTTATGTTTAATTTATGGTATTTTTCCCTAAAAGGAAACCCCTAGCTATATATGAGGGAATTATATTGAAACTATGGATATGTGTATTATGAGTGAGAAAGAGAGGAGATTGAGCAAGAGAGAAGAGGAAATTGCAGCAGATTTGTTGCAGGTTGTATATTTTCATTTTGCTAGATAATACAAAGGAAGGACTGGTTGTTTTTGTATGGACGTAGCCAAAATTGGTTGAACCACATATATCTATGTCTCTCTTGTTTTATGGGTTTTATGTGTTTATGTTTCTACAATATTTTATGTGTTCCATTATTCTGTAATATATCATTTTCTAATAGAAATGTTTTCACTCCCTGCAAATTGTTGCTTACACTTTCCCTCTTCCCAGAAAATTGAGAGGAAAAATGTCCAGAATTGTGTTAAAGCACTTCACATGGCTCAGACATAGAGCGGAGCTCACTAGACAAGTGTGGCAACACATCAGCATTGGCGTACTTGTTCTACCCTTCAACTCCAATGTGAAGTTTTCCCTACTTAAGGTGTTGTCTTGGAGTGAATTTTGGGGAAGATCGAACTACCAAGGATTTTATTGTTCCATTGGATAAAGTGTTCATGTTCTTCCCTACCTGCATAGTGTGAAGTTTTCCCTACTTAAGGAGTTGTCTTGGAGTGCATTTTGGGGAAGATCAAACTACCAAGGATTTTATTGTTCCATTGGAAAAAGTGTTCATATTCTTCCCTACCTGCATTGTGGGAAAGTGAAAGTGAATCACAGGTAATGAAAACTCGTTTTCTTCATTTTTGTTATTTGTTGGCTCAGGTTAGCTCACGTCATAGCCCTGAGCTCTAGATCCCTTCCCTTTGTCTTTAGCATTTCCTTTTGTCAATGCTCCTGATTTCATTCATCTTCACAACACACCACAATAAGGAGGCGACTTGCTCATTTCGTTTACTTCATTCAGTTCTTCTCTAAGAAAGGAAAGGTGCCCGTTGGAGTGGCAAGTCAATCATGGACTTAGCTACACTTCCTATTTTTCATAACATAATACAAAAGAAGAAATTAATTTCCCAAAATGTTGTAAGGAAAACCATCTATCCCCACCTCAATTTTCTGGATTCTGCATTTGGGTCTGGTGCACCATCACCACCCCTTGCTAGCTGGGTCCATAGAGAGATAGCTAGGTCAATCTCAACCTCAATTTGATGCATTTAGGTTTGGTGTGCCCTTAACACCCCTTACTATCTAGGTCCATGGAGAGATAGCTAGGTCAATAGCATAGAGAAAGCTTACTAGCAATTTGGTCGCTGTAAGCTCTGTAACATATGGGAGCCAAAGAAATAAATGCACCTGTTCTTAAGATGGTGTCTCTATTACCCTTATAAATTCCTCGACTTAATGACCACAAAAAGACGATGTCAAAATGTGGCAGTGTTAGGTTAGGGTCCTAGTGTATCCGAGAGGGCCAAGAGAGTCGAGAGGTCGGTATAGGCATGGGCATATATAATGGAGCATTTCCATAGCTTCCTTTCAAATATTTTTCTGTCAAGGAGTTGACAAATGGGTTGGACTTAAATTGAGCTTTATCGACTTCAAATCCAGGGTTAAAAATGGATTGTATTATTGGGCTTACTATGAAGGCACATACAACCACTCTAAACAATTTATTCTTGCATCATTGGACAGATTGATTTCAAGCTGACAAGTACAGTAAAATATTATAATGTACATGCCAAAAAATATTTCAGGCTTAAACAAAAGAGTTTAGATCAGAATATTTGGTCTAAACATAATGAAGTATGACTGATGAATGAATTAATTTCTTTTATAAAATATCTCGAAAATTGGTAAGTGTAATCCACTAACTCAACACGTGCATAGGAGGCACAACTAAGAATGAGTAGTGTTATTTCTTAGAACCCTTGCATTTTATGAAAGCCAGGTAGCGATATCCTAAGGTTGTGGTACTTGAAAGTAGGGGAAAGCATGCATGAATGAATGAAAAATATTTTGTGACATCCTATGCATTACATGCATCTCTGAGCTTATACGAAGGCTTTAGTGGAAATATTAAACCAATCTAACCCTACAAAAAATTTATAGATGGCATGTCACGGGAACTATAGAGTATCAAATTTGAACACCCAGAGGCGAAAAACCTATGGAACAAATCTAATTTACTCATTCAAACCAATATAAATTCATGGGGAAACTAAATTGCAAAAGGAAAAATGAAGATTCAAACCTGGATTCGTAGAATTGTACCCTTTCCAACATGAATCAACTGCCATTCGATCATAGATCGAGCAACTCGTCGCCGAAGAAATTGGAAGGGATTGAGTAGCGTATGCAAGGCAGTCTTTTGAAACCCTCTGCATTTCTCGATGGATTTTCAAAATATTTTAAATTTGTCTAGGAAGAGGACATTTGTCACTCAACACTGTTTAGGTGGAATAATTATGTTTAATTCAAACATGCGGAAACGAATAGTTTATATAAGATGTGAACCAACAATGAAACTTACATATAGCCAACATTGAAACATATATCTATAATATATCTATATATATATATATATAATATATTATATATATATATATATATATATATAGCATTCAAAACTTTTATACATAGCATTTTTTAAGTAATGCATTTTTAAAATTTCAAACTAGTTAGCTTAAGTTTTATTAAAATAGTACTCTCTCCGGCAATAAGAGGTACAAATTGGAAGTTTGGATAAAAGTTGATTTGGAAACCTTAGATACAAATTGATTTGGGAGATTATTTTCTTTTTAACATTGAGTAGCATGGAATGTATTAGTTAGTCAACGCTATTTAATATTAAGTTAACACCTATCGATCCCTATAGTCCCTGCTATGCCAAAAGCAAGGACTAATAAACCAAATCTACAATCAAATTAATATAATATGAAAAAAACTCTAACAATGACTTTGCAGATTTTAACACCCAAATGACATTGAAAAAATTCTGACTTTACTTCATAAACATTGAACCAAATTTACAAAATTCTCACTAACTATTTTAAATAAACCAAATCTAACTATTTTAATAAACTAAATGTAATCAAAATAAAAATGACTATTTCCATTACATAAAAATAACGGTTTCCTAGATCCAAAATATTATATTGATACTTCATGAAATTGGCCTTGCTGCTATTAATATATTTCCAAAATCTATAATCTAGCTAAGTCCAAATATTCCCAAATTATATATTTGATAAGTTCAGCAAAGCCAAAGATTATTATATTTATATTTCACAAAATTGACCGGGTTGCTATTAATATGTTTCCAAAATCTATAATCGAACTAAGTTCAATAGAGCAAAAGAGCATATCAGTCATTCACGAAATATGGCTTTGATTCTTATTCCACTAACAACTGCTTAATTATTACTCATCCCATGAACAAGAGCATGCTTAATATATTAATTTAGGAAATTGCGATGAACGAGAGGAGTTTTCTCGATGGCTTCCTTGATTTCTACCTGAAATATCTTCATGGTAGTGGACAGCAGGCAGACGGGAACCATTATTCCTTTCACCCCCTGTCTAGTTCGATAAGGGATCAAAAATCTTGACAAGCCAGGAACTGGTCACACTCCACTTTCTGCAGGCCCTCCGTAGGCTGGTCTTCCCCACCCAAAATTCACATCTTGAAAGCCAATTTTGGTACAATCCGAAATCGCATAAGTGCCAACCACTATGAATAGAGGGTGCCCTTTCAACTCCATCAATTCGATCACTGACCGCATGTACTCGTCATTCACACTCTTTTCTTCTTCCTGGATCAGTTTGACAGCGAAAGACAACAGTTTCTTTGTTAGATCTCCAATTGTCTTTCCGTGCATGCCAAACAGACCACGTTGCCATAGAAGCCTTCTGGAAGCGATGGTTCAAATTTTGTTGGGGCATCCATTGGGAATATGAACTGAACTTCCTTCTCCGCAGGCAGTTGGAGAGACCATGTTCTCAATCGCCACAAAAACGCAGACAGAACTTCAAAGGTTGAGCATTTGCCTTGGCCTACTTGCTTTACTTGCTTGTCTCTTAAGCAACTTTATCTCCTTTTACCTAGGGAAAAAAATAAAAATTGTTACCATGTCATTCATGTTCACCATCTCGCCATCCTTGCAATCGCTTTGATCATATGCGTAGTGGGGGAATTTAATTGCAGGATTCGGCCGGGGTTGGAGGATTTCTCTTTTCCAAACTAGTAAAACCAAAGGCATGGCTGCCCCCTTGACCATTTTGGAGAGAGCTTGCATGAATTGAACGTAGTTAATAGCATCACTCATGGTGTGATTCAGACATGTGGCCAATATGAACCCTCCGCATCTCAGTCGCGTCACCTGAAACATTATTATCACACATTTATTTACAAACAATTAGTTGTTTTTTAGGTTTTTTTATAGTAGATTTTAAGAATATTTCAGAGATCATTTAAACGAGTCAGGATTTTAAAATATGACTATATTTGAAATCCAATAGTAAAAAAAAAAATGATCTCCTTTTTTATTATCAATATCTTTATATAACTCTCTTTCCTAATGATCAACATCTTTATGTGAGTTGCAAATTTTGAAATATTTTTCCAAATCTACAATCAACCTGATTATTAATATATTTATATAACTCTCTTTCCTAATAATCAACATTTTTATGTAGATTGGAAATTTTGAAATATTCTCTATATCTACAATCAACAACCCTACAACCATAACAATTAACAATAACAAGAATTAGGTTTATCATGCATGATGAATTAACTTGAATGTGAAGAAAAGTAGAATTTGTAATAGTTAGAGAGCCCAGTACGTTGTTCAACAGATCATCCCGACAAGGGAAGGGTGGGTAGAGGTCTTTGAACTCCTCGAGAGCAACGTACACATCATCTTCCACAAACGGAACACCTTCACTCGTGCACTCCACCACGAGCTTATTGTCAGGCGCATCTATCAGCCTTCCAATGTAAGGATAGTACCACACCAAAATCTTCGTCAGCCCTTTGTAGGAAATACAAAGAAGACAAAACATGAATTCACACAAAACACGAGCTTTTACTCTTCTATTGATCACACAAAACATGATGATTACAATGAACTCGGTGAAGGGTATTTAAACCTTTTTAAACTAGCTAATTGCCTAAAACATCTTGACATGCAACCACATGCAATCACTCACTCAAAGTCGTCTATCATTAAACTCGACTTGACTCAACACTCAAACACTCAAACACTCAATCACTCAGTTAACTGACTCTCTATGCGTAGCGAACTCCACATGCAGGAGTAATTATCTTATTTTAATACTCCCCCTTAATTACGACTGCTAAACTAGAACATGACTCATGACAACTCAAATATGTTTGTTGGTCTATGTCTCAGCTAGGCTTACAACACCCAAGTTTCTTCTATGAAACTCAAACACATCTTGTGCTAATGACTTAGTAAATATATCAGCCAATTGATCACTAGATTTACAAGGCTTCAAGTGAACTTCTCCATTGCTCACAAGTTCTCTAATAAAGTGATATCTAGTATCAATATGCTTGCTCTTCTGATGAAACACACTATTCTTGGATACTGTAATCGCTGAGGTGTTGTCACAATATATTGTTGTTGATCCTTGTTGTTTATGCTTGATTCCATCAAGTACTCTTCTTAACCACAGTGCTTGACATGCTGTTGATGTTACTGCTACATATTTTGCTTCTACTCACGAAAGTGTCACAATGGGATGCTTCTTAGATGCCCATGAAATCACACCTGAACCAAGGTGGGACACAAAACCAAAATTACTCTTCATCCAAAGGGCTTGCAAAATCACTATTTGTGTATCCAATCAAATCTTTATTTTTTGTGCTTGCATACATTATGCCACAATCTTTAGTTCCTACTATATATCTCAGAATTCTTTTTTCTGCACTCCAATGTGTGCCTTTTGGAGTCTCCGTAAATCTAGAAATCAAACTCACTCCTTGCATGATATCTGGTCTTGTAGCTGTGAGATACATGAGACTGCGAACCAATCTTTTGAATACGAGTTGGATTGACATACGATCCTTCATCATCCTTGCTTAACTTTGTACCTATTACAACTAGTGTAGGGACAGATTTGCAATTTTCCATCCTGAATCTTTTCAAGAAATCTTTGGCATATTTATTTTGACAAATAAAAATTCCCTTTTTAGATTGCTCAACTTCTATGCCAAGAAAATATTTCATGAGACCAAGATCTATCATCTCAAATTCTTTCATCATGGCTGCTTTAAATTCATCTATCTCAAAATCACCTGTAAAAATCGTGTCATCATCATATAAGAAAACAATCAAAATCTATTCATGCTAATTTACCTTTGTGTATAAGGTAGGCTCAATGTTGCTTCTGCAAAATCCATTCTTAATCATGTAGCTGTCGATTCTACTATACCAAGCTCTAGGTGCTTGCTTCAGTCCATAGAGTGTTTTCCTCAACCTGTAAACTTTCTTTTCATTACTCTCAACTTCATATCCTAGAGGTTGCTACACATAGATTTCTTCTTCTAGAATTCCATTCAATGAGGTTGATTTCACATCCATTTGGTATACTTTCCACTTGTTCTGAGTTGTTGTGGCTAGAATTTCTCTTACAGTATCCAATCTAGCTACCAGAGCAAACATTTCTCCAAAGTCTATTCTCGGTTGTTGCAAGAATCCTTTTGCTACAAGTCTTGCTTTAAATCTATCAATTTCACCTTTTTCATTCAACTTTGTCTTGTACACCCACTTCACACCAATGATATTTTTGTCCTTTAGTAAATCAACCAAATCTTATGTGTCATTCTTTTCAATAGATTCAATTTCTTCATCTATGGCTTGCACCCAGTTTTCATCTTTGATTGCTTCTTCAAACAAAGAAGGTTGGAATGAAAACAATGCAAAATTTGAACTAACATCCAAATCATCATAAATATTTTTCAAACTTTTCATCTTTCTCTTACCATTGGTTGATTCATCCCCTGATTGATTGTTGGGAGAATCTCGATCTATTGATCTTCTTGAGGATCCATGCTGCTCTGAAAATCTTGGAGTCCTTGTTGGTGTGTCTCTGTTTGGTGTCTTCACCTGTGATTCTTGCCGCTCCTTTTCTGCTACATCATCTTCTTTCATCAGTGGCACTTGTGCATCAATTGTTTTTTCTACAATTTCATTCCATGACTCTTGTTCTTTGAACACAACATCTCTGCTAATTATGGTCTTCTTTGTGACAGGGTTATAGAATTTGTAATCTTTTGATTGCTAACTATAACCAGTGAATATGCATTTTTCACTTTTATCATCCAATTTGCCTCTTCACTCCTTAGGCACATGTGCATAAGCTACACATCCAAATACTCTGAGATGAGATACGCTACAATACATACCTGACCATGCTTGTTCTGGTACTCTATTCATTACACTCTTTATAAGAGATCTATTGATCACATAAATAGCACATGCAACTGCTTTCCCCCAATACTCATTAGACAAGTTTCTGCCTTTCAACATGCTTCTTACCATCTTCATAATTGTCCTGTTCTTTCTCTCTACTACACCATTCTGTTGCAGTGTGTACCTGGTTGTAAACTGTCTTCTGATCCCATGTTGTTTGCAGTAATCATGGAATGCCTTTCAGTCATATTCTCCACCACGATCTGACCTCAATACCTTGATTTGTTAATCACTTTGGTTCTCTACTAAGGCTTTGAATTCTTTGAACTTTGCAAAAGTTTCAGACTCCTGCTTCAAGAAGTAAACCCAAGTCTATCCATTGTAGTCATCAATGAAAGTGAGGAAGTAACAACTTCCATCAATTGACTGTCCTCATAGGTCCACACAAGTCTGTATGCACTAGCTCAAGAGGTTGCTTTGCTCTGTATGCAACTCCCTTTGGAAAACTTTCACGGTGTTGCTTTCCTAAGATGCAACACTCACAAGTACTAGCAGGTTCTTTAATGGGAGGTAACCCTGTGACCATCTGTTTTTGCTGCAACAATCTTAAACCAGAAAAGTGCAAGTGTCCAAATCGAAAGTGCCATAACCAATAATCATCAAAACATGCAACTGTAAAAGAACTCACCTGACTACTGTAATTCAAAATTAGAGGAAAGAGTCTGTTCTTCGTCACTCGCACCTTTGCTATCAGTTGCTTGCTTGGGGGACTATCATATATAACACATTCTTGACCTTGAAAGATAACTCTGTATCCTTTCTGTGTCAATTAACCAACACTTAACAAATTATGTTTGAGACTAGGAAAATAATATACCTCTGAGATTGTCTTCGGCTCCCCCTACTTCGTCAGAATGTTGACCACTCCTTTGCGATCTACTTCCACAGTCTTGTCAGTCCCCAACTTTACCTCTATTTTCACAAATTGATCGAAATTTGCAACCAAATCCTTGTTGCCTGTCATGTGGTTACTGCAACTACTATCTAAAAACCACACACTAGTAGAAGGTTCATGAATGGTATGGAAAGCTAAGAACATGCAGTTAGAAATCTTTGTAGTGACATTAGCTCTTTGGTTCCCTTGATCAGTTATCTTCTTCCTGCAATCACGAGCATAATGACCAAATTTATTGTAGTAATAGCATCTCACCTTTGATTTGTCAACTCTTTGATTATTGTTGAAGCTTCTATAGTTGCTTCCACTTGCATGTTCATGCTCTTCTCGGCCATCTTTCTGACCGCCATATCTTCCACTTCGTCCACTGCCTCTCGATCTACTTCTGTCTTGACCGCTGTCTCTTGAAAAAGAAACCTAACTTTTGAAAGCGATCTCTAAAGTGGAATCTTTATTTCTTTCTATCCTTGCCTCATGTGATAGAAGTGATCCCATCAACTCATCAACTCTCAACGATTCAAAATCCTTGGCTTCTTCTATGGTTGTTACAACAACATCAAATTTGGTAGACAAAGATCGAAGGACCTTCTCAACCACTCTTTGATATTTTATATCTTCACCATAAATCTTTAACTGATTTACGACAGTTATGACCCGATTCATGAAAGAATCAATGTACTTTGTCTCATTCATCTTCAGACTTTCAAAATCTCTCCTAGTATTCTACAAGTTAACAATATTGACGTTAGCCATACCTATATAGTTTGTCGCCAAAGTATCATATGCTATTTTTGCTAAAGACGTGATCATAATCTTCTGGAACATGCTCGGTCCACTCCCTGCTGAATAAGCTGCAATGCATGTGCATTCTTCTTCTTGTATTTCTTCCATTGTTCCCTCTCTGTATTACTAAGAGCTTGTTCTTCTTCTTCGTTCTTAGGTTTTGAAAACCCAAACTTGACATAATCCCAAACATCATGTGTCTGCAACTTGGTCACCATCTTAATGGCTCACACATCATAATCTTTTCCGTGTAAACAGTAGGAACTGGGGCTAGAAATTTGAGAAAGCTATCTTTCTCAAACAAATCTCTTTATGAAAAACCTTAAATTTCTCCTTTATAAAACTATTTTTCAAAAAAATACCTTATACTAAAAACCATAATAAAATAAATAAAAAAATAAATTATTTTATAAAAGAACTTTGGTAAAGCAAACTGTTTTGAAAATCTCTTAAATATTTTTTATATATAAAAAAAATTCTTCCTATATATAAAAAAATACCTTTATAAATGGCCTCCACGAATTAAACAAAGCTTTTTAAAACTTTTTTAAAGGCATTCTCATCAACGTGACTTTGGTTGACCTTTTAAAACCTCTCCACTTAAAACGAGACTTCAAATACGTGATTCCCTCTGTTTTAACCGCGTCTGCCGTTTAACTTATTTGGCGGGCTTTTCACAATAACATGGCTGCCGCTGACTTTCAACAAACAACAGACTTTAGTACACGGCGTTTCGCGATACGGTGGCGCTGCGAGCCAATAACAACCACTGGCCACTATTCCAGCGATATCTCCCTTACGAATTCATGGCTCTTGAGTAACCCAGAAAATAATAAACCGTGCGGCTCGATTGGCTCTGCACTGATAAACCTTGGCTTTTTCTCTACTCATCTCTCATACCAATTTGTAGGAAAGATATATAAAACAAAACATGAATTCACACTAAACACAAGCGGTTATTCTTTTATGGCCTAAAATATCTTCACATGTAATCACTCACTCAAAGTAATCTATTACTTAATTTGACTTATTCGATCAACACTCAATTACTCAATCACTCAGTTAACTGAGTCTTTATGCTTAGCCAACTCCACATTCAATAGTAATTATCTTAGCCGGAGGAATTGCCCGGAAAATTATGGAAATTCCAGACATATTTAGATAAAATCTGGCACCGATTTTTGTAAATCCAAGTGATAGTTGTTAAATTTCAAAATTTTAGGTGTAGTGGACGGTTTTTGCTGTTACTAAATTCATTTTCACCCTCCCAAACATAATTCAAACAATGCCTCTACAAGATTTTTTGAAATATTTTTGCCCAGATTTCGACCACTTTTGACTGTCCTGGCAATTCCTTCACTCATAAACAACTCCATATCTTATTTTAATACCCTCTGACGGGATCCTCGCCCTTCCTATACGGGTCGAACCGATAGAACTGAACGCCGGTACTATGAAATCTCAGAGTCGCTTGATCATCAATATTGAAAAGGTATAGGATTTCTCTCAGAGTAGGGAGGGAAGGAGCGAAGAGGACCGCCGGCTTTCGGGTGACCTTGAATTTCATAGATGTCATGAAAACTAAGTTATAAATACTCAACTAAAACCTATGAATCGAACGCACAACCGAAAATAGGGAGAAAAGGCTGCACCACGTTACAGACTGTTGGGCCAGAGAAATAGCAGATCTGGGATTTCAAGGCGGATAATGTTCTGAGGCTTGCATGTTTATAAGCATCTTGGCTTCTACCGATCTCACTAGATGGGCCTATAAGGTCAACCATGAAAGAATTAACGCGTCAAAGAGTTTGTTGCGCATTTGCCAGCAACCACGTGTAGAAAATGGCTAGATGGACCTATAACGTCAACCATGAAAGAATTAACTCGTCAAAGACTTTGATGCGCATTTGCCGCATGAAGATCATGATATAAAAGTAATGTTATAAATGAAAAATCATTATAAAAGATTACAATATAAAATTTGGTTTTATTGTTTTTAGGTTACATACTTTCAAACAAAATTGACAGCGAAAAAATACAGAAAGGGCCAAAACGTGAAAGGCAACTCCTCGACAATAGTTGAAATGATCGAGGAGTTGCCTTTCACGTTTTGCCCTTTCACGTGTATTATCTGAATTAATAAACATCTTAGTAAGGACAAGCCATAGTTACCATTTACGTTCTGAGATCTTTGAAGTGTGAAAAAAAATGAAGGATTTTTCCATATATTTGACTTATAAAGTATCATTAAATGTATTTTTCGAGAGTATATGTCATACCAATTGAGACATTTATGTTTAAATTTTTAAACTGTTTAATGATATTTATGTTTAATTGTTTTTAAATGGTTTATTTCTTTATATATCTATTTTTTTCCAAAATCATAAAAGGGAATTAATTAGCATAATGACTAGGTTTGTGGATATTTTTAATGGATGTACAACCTAGAACAATTATATTATATTATTAAATTCCGTTGATAAATGCTAATCAACATTATTTTCATAAGTGTACTGATATGTAAAAATAGAAATTACAATGAGTATATTAACTATAATTAATAATATAATTGTGATAATTAATAATGTTTATTCATAGGAAAAAATTAGTAAACAATTATTGACTATAATTAACTATGATTAATTTTTTTTAGGTTCAGGACATAATTGATTATGGACGGTCATACTTGTCCACATGATCAATGTCATCAATGACAAAATCTCCAGTGGCTCGTTATTGACGGTAGCTTTCCAGATTTTAGTCCACCCTGTGCCAACATATTCGAATTCTATAGCTATAAATTGCACTTCGAAAGACACACAAATGCACACCGCTTTCTCAATCTCTTCTACAGATATGTCTTAGCTGGAGGAAGGAGGAGTTGTTGTTTATGCTCAGCTTATAGTCAAAACATTCATTATAGTATTTATATTATTAATGTTTTGATAGTATTTATATTTTAGTAAAGAAAATTAGTCAACTTATTTCGAACTAATAAATGTAGTTCATCATCAAAACCAAAATTTGTTAAAATAAACGAACATCGTCAAGAAACAACTCTACAACTCTACACATCGTGGAAGCCGAGAAGCATCAGGTAAATTATGAAAAGGGAAGGTATTAAGAGCGAACTCCTCGCTTTATCACTGGAAATCTGGGCGAGATGACTACTGCCAAAGACATGCATCCTATCAGTCATGATATTGTGGACAGAGTCTTGTCCCATTATGTGAAATGGACACGATAATGGTATGTCGATTTTTCATCTGTAACATTTCTGGAATTTTCTTTCCAATCTTTTATTGGAGAATGAAATATGAACCATTCCCCTGCAGAGTGCAAAAGATAGTCGGAAGGTGACTGCAAGAGGAATGGGAATATTAGTTAAAAACACTTAGCGCGTAATAAATAAGTTTGGTTACATTTTAATTTAAAAACTTAATTATTCTCAATAAGTTGGATTTTAGTTTTAGTTAATTTTTTAATTTATTATTATTTATTATAATTTATATAATTTGGTCGTCCCAGATTTATGTAAATATAATGGTTTCAATAAAATATATTGTTATATGTTTTTATAATTTCAATGTTTTTTTATTTTTTAATATATAAAAAATAATGATTTTTAAATTTAATCTATATTATTTTGTTAGTGAATTTTAATATATTAAAATTACATTTGTAATGGTATTCTATTTGATTTTTTAGCTGGCATTTTTTGTTTTTAAATTTATGAATGTATATCACAATTTAGTTCCATAGGTAATATTTATAGTGTTCTTAAAAATTTTTTATTTTATTTTTTATTTAACTTATTTATAGATAAGGTAAATTTCTATTTTTAATAGTGAAAATATGTATGTGTATATTAAGTATTTTTTTAAAACCTATAGTGTTTTATGTTAAAATTTGGTAGACAAAGCTTATAATTTTACAAATATTTAGTGTAAATATATTTTTCTTGTACCACACAATAACAATGGTGTAAAAGTATTAATTATTTGATCATTTATTATATTTATTATTTATAAATTATAGTCAAGAAGGTGAAGGATTGAATATCTATAGAAATTGAAAGTATTAAATCTTAATTAGGATTCGATGATTAACTTTAAAATGTGCAAAAGTATTAATTATTAAGTAAGTTTGACAATTAGGATCAATGATTAATTTTAAGTTTTCTTTTTAATTTTTTTTTAAGCTTGGTAGGACTACATCTTCATCATGTCCAATTTCTCACCCCGATAAGGGGGATAGCACAAGATTTGAACCCAAGACTTCATTTCCACAAGCGGGATAGCACAAGATTTGAACCCAAGACTTTATTTCCACAACCATTTCCAATTTTGAGCTACCCCAAGGCGACATGATTAACTTTAATATTGAATTTCAAAAAACAAATTATTAATTATTAATTAAATTCGTTGTTTTATCTTATATGGTTGGAGAAAACAAAAACATGTATGTTGTAAGTGTTATCTAGGTTCTTTTCTCCAACCAAAAAAAATAAGTTTTTTTTTCCAACAAGAAAAAATAGTCATTTACACATTTAATAAATAAAAACATTTTAAAGCTTTTATTCATTACATATAAAAACAAATAATAATTTAATATTTACTCTTATTCAAACATTTTATAACATATAAAACATGATATTTGTCATCGATATATAGATGTATTTTTTAAATGTATTAAATAAGATATTATAGAGAGTCTAAAATATAATTTTTATTTTATTTATAATTTAGATTTGAACATACTAATTTATGGGAACACTAATCATATTTTTAAATTTTAGTTAAGAAAAACATAAAAAATATACAAGTTCGTTTCCAACTCTACAAGCTCTTAAAACAATTATTCAAATTTCCCAATGATCATTTTGATTCGGATTCATTTGGATCCCATGCTCTTGTGGATATTTTTATATTGGTCAAATTGGTAGATCCTTTAACTTGGAAAACACATATTTTCCAAATGATCATTTGGATTCATTAGTAGGCCTTGGGGTTTATTATATTCCATGCTTTTGTGGATATTTTTATATTGGCCAAATTGGTAGATACATCTAAGTCTGGCTGAAAAAAACACAACCAATATATATCATTTTCAAAATCAATCTTTGTTGAACATGCTTATAAATCCAACCACCTCATATTCTTTGGCCAACCTAAAACCATTGCCCCCTCATCCTTTCCATTCCACCTAGATCATCCACTAAGTTATCAAAATATGGATAACTTTAATCATAAAGATGGATACAAATTAAGTCATTCTTAGAAGTCTCTCATTCAAATGCTTGATTTTTAATCTTTAACCACAAACCCTCCCCTCATTAATTTCTCAAATCAATTTCTTCTTCCCCTCCTTCCAAACATTTATTTCATGCCATTTTTAAAAAACCCAAAAAAATTGAAGTCCTCTACTATGTACCTTGTGCTTGCAAAGATTTCCGTTGTTATGAGACATTTAAATCATAACTTTCTTTTTACATTTAACCTCTTTTTAATTTTTTAGAAAATATATAAAAACTCTTTGATTGTATTTCATAATCCTTATATTTCGCTGATTATTACTTTTTACATTCCTAATGAGCATATCCACGTTCCTATACATCTCTCGATGCAATTGTTAGTCTAGTTAAGTTCATATATTCCCCAAATATATATTCGATAAGTTCAGCAAAGCCAAAGATTATTATATTGATATTTCACAGAATTGACCCTGCTGCTACTGCTATTAAGATTTTCCAAAATCTATAATCGAACTAAGTTCAGCAGAGCGAAAGAACATACCGGTCTTTCACGAAGGATGGCTTTGCTTCTTATTTCACTAACAACTGCTTAACTATTACACATTCCACGGACAAGAGCATGATTAATATATTAATTTGGGCAATTGCGATGAACGGGAGGAGCGTTCTTCGATGGCTTCCTTGATTTCTGCCTGAAATATTTTCATGGCAGCTGACGGCAGGCAGACGGGAACCACTATTCCTTTCACCCCCTGTCTAGTTTGATAAGGGATCAAAAAGCTCGACAAGCCAGACACTGGTCCCACTCCACCTTCTGCAGGCCCTCCGTAGGCTGGTCTTCCCCAACCGAAATCCACATCTTGAAACCCAATTTTGGTACAGTCCGAAATCGCATAGCTGCCAACCACTGTGAACAGAGGGCGCCCTTTCAACTCCATCAAGTCGATCACCGACCGCATGTACTCGTCGTTCACACTCTTTTTCGCTTCCTGGATAAGTTTGACAGCGAAAGAGAACGGTTTCTTTGCTAGATCTCCAGCTGTAGTTTTCGTGCATGCCAAACAGACTGCGTTGCCATAGAAGCCTTCCGGAAGCGGCGGCTCGAATTTCGCTCGGGCGTCCACTGGGAATATGAACCGAACTTCCTGCTCCGCGGGCAGTTGGAGAGACCTTGTTCTCAATCGCCACAATAACGCGGACAGAACATCAAAGGTTGAGCACTTGCCTTGTTCTACTGCTTGTCTCTTAAGCAACTCGATCTCCTTTTGCCCGAAAAAAAAAGAATTTTCTGCCATATTGTTCATGTTCAACGTCTCGCCATCCTTGCAATCGATTTGATCATATGCGTAGTGGGGGAATTTAATTGCAGGATTCGGGCGGGGTCGGAGGATTTCTCTTTTCCAGACCGGTAGAACCGAAGGCCTGGCTGCACCCTTGACCATTTCGGATAGAGCTTGCATGAACTGAACGTAGCCAATGGCGTCACTCATGGTGTGATTCAGAGCCGTGGCCAATATGAACCCTCCGCATCTCAGCCGCGTCACCTGAAACATCATTATCACACATATATTTACAAACAGTTAGTAGATTTTAAAAATATTTCAGAATCAATAATTTAAAAGAGTCGGGATTTTAAAATATGACTATATTTGAAATTTGATATCAATCTTTATATAATTCTTTTTCCTAATGATCAATATTTTAATATTTTTATATGAATTGCACATATTAAAATATTTTCCAAATCTCCAATCAATCTCACCATTAATATTTTTATCTAAGTCTCTTTTCTAATAATCAAATATAAATTGAAATTTTAAAATATTCTCTAAATCTAAAATCAACAACCCTACCACCATAACAATGAACAATAACATGAACTAAGTTTATCATGCATAATGAATTAACCTGAATGTGAAGAACAGGAGAATTTGTAGTTACAGAACCCGGGACGTTCAACAGATCATCCCGGCAGGGGAAGGGTGGGTAGAGGTCTCCGAACTCCTCAAGAGCAACGTCCGCATCAGCTTCCACAAACAAAACCCCTTCACCCGTGCACTCTACCACGAGCTTACCGTCGGGCGCATCTATCAGCCTTCCAGTGTAAGGATAGTACCACACCAAAACCTTCTCCAGCCCTTCACGGATAACTCTGGCGGGATCCTCGCCCTTCCTAGACGGGTCGGACCGATAGAACTGAACGCCGGTACTATAAAATCTCATAGTCCCTTGATCATCAATATTGGAAAGGTATAGGATTTCTCTCGGAGTAGGGAGGGAAGGAGCGACGAGGACCGCCGGCTTTCGGGTGACCTTGAATTTCAGAGATGCCATGAAAACAAAGTTATAAATACTCAGCTAAAACCTATGAATCGAACGCACAGCCGAAAATAGGGAGAAAAGGCTACACCAAGTTACAGACTGTTGGGCCAGAGAAATAGCAGATCTGGGATTTCAAGGCGGATAATATTCTGAGGCTTGCATGTGGTGACAATGTTTATAAGCGCCTTGGCTTCTACCGATCTCACTAGATGGGCCTATAAGGTCAACCATGAAAGAATTAACGCGTCAAAGACTTTGTTGCGCATTTGCCAGCAACAACGTGTAGAAAAAAGACTTGTCTATACAATAAATATGGCATAAAGACAATTTCAGAGTAATAAATATGGCTGTGAGAAGTTTCAGACTAATGCCGGCTCATCATGATAGTTGGTGAAATTAAGACGTATAAAGACAATTTTGTACCCTTAAATTAAATTGGACGTTAGACGTCGGGATCTCATGGGCGGATATCCAAAATTCAATGTATAAAACGGAGTGCCATTTTCCATTAACAGAAGGAGTACCATTTTCCATTAACACAAGTTTTTCAATTTTAAGGGAAAAAAATGCAAATTAACATTTTCACCTTTTAAGGTATCAAAAATTTAAAATGTGTATTATCTGAATTAATAAACATCTTAGTAAGGACCAGCCATAGTTACCATTTACGTTCTGAGATCTTTGAAGTGTGAGAAAAAATGAAGGATTTTCATATATTCCACTTATAAAGTATCATTAAATGTATTTTTCGAGAGTATATATAATACCAATTGAGACATTTATGTTTAAATTTTTAAACGGTTTAAAGATATTTATGTTTAATTTTTTTTTAAATTGTTTATTTCTTTATATCCATTTTTTCCCAAAATCAAAAAAGAAATTAATTAGCATAATGACTAGGTTTGTGGATATATTTAAGTGATGTACAAGTTACAACAATTATATTATATTATTAAATGTGGTTGATAAATGTTAACCAATAACATTTTCATAAGTGTATTGGCATGTAAAAGATGGAAGTATATCAACTATAGTTAATAATGTAGTTGTGATAGTTGATAGTCCTTGTGCATAGGGAAGATTAGTAGGCAATTGTTGACTATGGTTGACTATGGCTAGTTTGTTCAAGATATGGTTAAGGATGCTTTTTAGGGTCAACACATAGTTGATTATGGATGATCATGCTTGTCGACAAAAAACTATACTTAACTATGTTAGATTATGAATGACAATGGATGACCATAGTTGACCATGGTTGCCCATGTTTGATCACGGTTGATGATGGTTGTGAACACGTTTTGACAAATTTGGCCATTGTTGACCATAGTTTTCTATGATAGATTATGGTTACCCATGTTGAGAATGGATGGCCATAGTTGACCATGTTCAACTAAGACCTTGGTTGACCATGTTCAACTAAGACCTTGGTTGACCATGTTTGACCATCCATGAGGAGTGTCAAGAGCATGGCTTGTTGTTGACTATGGTTGACCAAAGATGACTATAGTTTATCATAGTTGACCATGGTTGACTATGGCTAAGGTTCCCTATAGTTGAACATGGGTGACATGGGTGATAATGGGTGACAATGTTTCACAGCGTTTAACCATGGATGCCCATGGATGAGTTCTTTTAGAGCATGGCTTGTTATTGACTATGGTTAACCAATGATGACCGTGGTTGATCATGGTTGACTGTGGCTAACTAAACCTATGGTTGAACATGTATGATAATGAGTGACAATGTTTGACCATGGATGAGTTATTTTACCATGTTTGACCATAATTGAGCTTTGTCAAACATGGTTAACTATGGTCAACATGTAGCTAACTATGCGTGTACATGGTTGATCAAGGTTGTCAGTGTTTACAGATAGATGATTATGGTTAATCATCGCTAACCTTGATTCCCATGTTGACTATGATTGACCATGTTTAACAATCTTGCCCATCACTTTAAAACATACTTGATTAAGATAGATTATGATTAACAATGGTTGACCATAGTTGACCATGGTTTCACATGTTTGATCATATTTTGATGATGGTTGATCATGGCTAAATCTAGTTGGGCATGATGACCATGGTTTGACCATGTTGTCTATGGGTGAACATGGTTTGACATATTTGGACATGGTAAACCATAGTTTCTTGTGATAGATTATGGTTTCCCATGTTGAAAGTGGATGGCCATGGTTGACAATGTTTAACCATGGAGACCTTGGTTGACCATGTTTGATAATGGTTGGCCATGAGGAGTAAGAAGAGCATGGCTTAGTCAATGTTGACTATGGTTAACCAAAGATGACCATGGTTGATTATGGTTGAACCTCGTTGACAATTCCTAACTAAGGTTATCTATGGTTGAACATGGGTGACAATGTTTGACAATGTGTGACCATGTATGGCCATGCCTAAGTTTGTTCAACCATGTTTGACAACAATTAAGCTTGGTCAAACATGGTTGACTATGGGTGTACATGGTTTATCAAAGTTGTCAATAAAAACCTATAGATGATTGTCGTTAATAATGGCTGACTATGGTGCCCATATTGACTGTGATTAACCACATTCAACCATGTTTCCCATTGTTGAACATTTTTAACCATGCCAACTAGGTAGAACATTACTGAAAATGGTTTTACTATGTTTGACCTTAATTGATCATAGTTTCCCAAGTTGTCCATGGCATACCATGGTTTACTCTTGCTAACTAATGATGACTATGGTTGACTATGGTCAACATGTCGTTGACCATGGGTGTACATGGTTGATCAAGGTTGCCATTGTTTACCTGTAAATGATTGTGGTTAACCATGGCTAACCATAATGCCCATGTCGACTATGATTGACCAAATTCGACCATGTTTCCCATGGTTGAACATGTTTAACCATGCCAACTAGGTAGAACATTAATTAAAATGGTTTTACCATATTTGACTTTAGTTTACCATAGTTGCCTATCCATGGCATACCATGGTTTACTATTGCTAACTAACGATGATTATGGTTGACTATGGTCAACATATCGCTAATTGTTGTCGACTATGGATAACTAAGGTTAACTATGTGTGACTATCATTAGTCAACGTATGGTTAACTAAGGTTCACCTGGTTGACCATTGCTGACTATGGTTTACCATTGTTGACTATGGTTAACAATGGATGATGATGGTTAAAGAGGTTCAACCATGGTTGACAATCGTTGATGAGGATTAACCATGGTTGACCAAGGGTTAATAAGTATTGACCATAGGTAACCATTGTAGGCTATTGGTGACAAGGATTGACAATGATTAACTATGGTTAAATATGGTTGGTCACTAATGATCGTGTTGTTGAAAATTAGGTAATTATTGAAATCAGGTGAATTAGTGATTGTGTCTTTTAAATGACCAATTTTGAATTATTTTAACATCCTCTTAATATTTTATTTTAAAATTAGTAGATTTTATTGATGTTCAGCAAATAACCATGAATTCACAAGCATACACACAAGCAATTCATTCAACTCATGTAGACACCAGTAATAAGTGGAAACAAATAAAGGGAGAAAACCACGAATTTGTGTTGTGATGTAAAGACAAGCACCCACTCCCTCTTTTACATCAATTTTTTAGGATATATACCTATAGGAGGTTTCAACATGTCTTTCATTTTGCAAGCTACAACTTGCTAGGAGCACCCACTCTCTCTTCTACATGCTCCAGCTAGCTCTTTTTTAGGCTACTACTTGAAAGGTGACACTAATCCCCTAATAAGATTACAAATTTACTTTGTTGGTTTACCTGGTCTTTGACTATGTTCTGAACTTTGTCTTTGTCCTCTTTTTAGTTTTTTATCACATCATCTCCTCTTCCTCAATTCTACTTCGCTTTTGCTCCTCTTCCTCTTTCTCTCTTTACTTGGAAATTCATAAACTTGTTCTCACATAATTAAATTCTCTAGCAACTCTACCATTCAAAAATGTAGCTTTTTATATACAGTGATCATTGGCTATTTATATTCCATGGAGGAATCTGAAATGAAAGTATGAATCTTTGTGGTCTACCTATTCATTTCCAACTTTCAAGATCAAGCCAAGACAAATGGATCTCATACTATTAAAAAAATTGAAGTAACTAAAGCCAATAATAATGATTGCATAAGCCAAAACCTAGAATTTTCTTTATCCATGCTACAGGACACGGATGTTGGTTACCCACTGTCAATTTAGGTTACATACATTGATTATCCACTGTCAATATGGGCTACAAACACAAATAACAAGGATTTAATCTGTGTCCATTCCTTGAATTAGGGAAAATTGAAAGTTCTTCTACCAAATATGCAACAACTTCAAGAACTTTTGTAGCACATTTGGCACCACCAACATGATTACAATATGGATACTAATTAGAGAGTTCATGGTTTGGATATAAGCTAGGATTGTTTACTTCTTGTAATTGTTAGTTCATCATATACCATATTGTAAGCTATTGATATTGTTCAATGGAAATAAACAATACTCCAAACCTTGTATGTCATATATTTACTTTTAAAACCTTGTTTACAAACCACTACGAGAAATATTGATTCTTCAAACCATTGTAATAAGTTGTGTTTATTCATTAAATGATCCTTATAAACCACTATAATTAGACGTGAATCTTCATTGGATCAACCTTGCAAACCTCTATAATCAGCCTTAAATCCACGGTTATGGATAAGGATCATAAATTGACATCAAACCTTCATAACCATTATTTGAAACAATGTTGTTTGGTTGGAATTGATGTCAACCTTAAGAGAGATTATGGTTCAGACACTAAGAGTAATGGAACACAATCAATCCTTGATTTGATCACTCGAAGTAAGAATTAAATGCATTAATTTATTTGATTTGGTCCTATTTGATAGTCACCAAAAGTTTCCACCAAAAAAACTTGTGTCTCTTGCGTATGATTGTCTTAATGTTGGAAGGTATATACGAGTGAATCATGGGTTATCTAAGTTCTCCACTACTAAGTGCCACAAATTTTCAAGGATGGAGAGAGAAGGTGAAATCAGAAATATTTTCTCGTGATCTGAAGTTTGGAAAGTCATGATAAATGGTTATGGTGAATAACCCCCTTCAAAATATATCATCAATGGGATGCACAATCTAGGTGTGCAATTTATGACAATCTTCATAATCAGGATCTTGAAGAAGTCATGGATCTCAATACTGCAAAGAAGATTTGGGATAGGTTGTAGGCTCTACATGAAGAAAATAATACAAATGGTGGATAAAAGGACAAGAGAAAGAAGAATAAGAAAAATTCCCCTTGGAAGGAAAGTGATCAACCATATGAGATCTGCTTTCCTAGTATCAAAGTAGTTGAATGTCAAAAGGATAGATAAGTTGAATATCAAACTAGTTTTAGCTCAGCATCAATCGAAATAGAAAAGATATCATCAGGAAACATAGATCTAAAAAGGCCACTTCAAATAAATAAAGAAAGGGAGTATAATTTTAAGGAAAATGAAAACCTAACTAGAGGAGGAAATGAGAGTTAAAGAGGGAGTGAGAAATCACTTGAAGGAGACAAAGAAACAATGTGTAGAACTAGAAGCTAAGGAATATTTTGCAAGAATCAAGTTAGAAAATAGTAGATCTAGTTCTAAGGAAGCTACATTCAAAACAAAAAGCCAAGGACGGTACTAAAAACAAAGAAGCAAAGAGGGTGCATCGAGACTTTTTCCACCTGAAGATCAAAGAAATCAAAGGAAAAAGGTTTTTAGGTATACAAATTATTTTCATGGCTTTTTTATTCATGCAATACTTTTGGCCATAAGGCCATTTATTGTAAATATTTTTTCAAAATCATTTTGAATACCATGGTTTGAAATAATAGGTCATTTTTCAATAGAAGGCATGAGCCATTTCCTCTCTTTCTTGGTCGTATAAAATTTATAAATGTGACAACTATGGCCGCAAAGCCTTAGATTGTTGATATGGAACTTTTAGATCTTACTCTCAAGTTAGAAAAGTGAAATATGCAACCCATTCTATGAAGTAACATAAGCCTAAGAAGAAAGATAATTATATGGATACCCTCAATACAGAGCATAAAAGCATCCTGCCAAGGAAATGAAAAATAATTTGGAGAAGAAAAGAAGAGCAAAGAGAAAGCGCTAGCGGTTCTCCAAAGGAACTTGAAGAAGGACATCCTGTATCTAATGTCTCATCCAATAGCACGTAGAAAGATAATATACTCAAGGGGAGTAGATATTCAACCTTCATTCAATAGAAAAGGATTCAAGATAAACCAAAAGAGTCATATGCTACATGTAAAAGAAACATTGCATCTGATTACTTCAAGGTTTGAGATAAATTGAAGTGCATGAGATCAAGGGGAGCTCCTCAAAGAAAAGAAAGGTTTCCTCATTAATTTACTATTTCAACTTAAAGGCTTTGTCCTGGTCCTAATATATTATTGATCATGTCCTTGAATGATTTTCTGATGGCTTTGTGATTGATAAAATCACTTGTGTGTGTGGTTCAAAATGATACTCTAAATGAATCCATGATCTCTACTTAAATCTTTTCTTCTGACTCTGTGTGCAAGTATACATCAATATGTTCTAATCAAGATCAAAGAGGTTGAATATTTATCAATTGATCTGGTCATAACATTCATAATGGTTCGTTGTTCAATAGTGGAATGCATCTAATGCTTGATCTAGTCAATAAATTGATTGGGTCTTATTAGCAGCAGTTGTTTAATGTGGAATGTGTTGAATCGATCCAAATTCAGATAGTGATGTGGACTCTTTCATAATACCCATGGTCCACAATTATTTTTTAGTTACGCACATTGGATTTATGGAAGAGACAGAATAATGATATATGCACATGGAGTGATCCTAAGAGCCGAGCAAATTGATACCTACATAGGAAAGGTGTTATGATAAGCTTAGTGATAGAAATTTGGCATTATATTCTGGCATTAAAAGTTGGTTCCAATCTAAGAAATGTAGGTGTAAAGTCCAACTCAAGTTATCTTTGTGCACAGGTCATTTGATGGAAATGGGAAATGTGATGGATAGTTAATTTTAAAATTGTTATGTTTATGTTACCCATGGTTCGAATTTTGGAAGGATGATCTATTCAAAGTTAATTATTGATCATATCTCCAAAGATAAATTATTTGATCTAGTTGGAGTTATGATTATGTCAATTGATCATTGGAGTAGTTGTGGACTGATCTAGTCATGGATAAGCTACATTGGTTATTCAATCTAGTTGAACTTGTTTAGTTATTATTTAAAGTGGTTATAGTTTGTTTTGGTCTTCGTAGTGGACCACATTATTTATCTAATGGTTTGTTGATTTGATCTAATCCTAATATTGGTGGAATGCATTAATCGTTGGTTATGAAGTTAGTTAATGGATCTGGTCCACAAGTGGTTCATTGATTTTGTAACACCCCCCTCCCACATCTACCCAAGAAACCGGCCAGCTAGGGTAAACATGCGACGAGAGGCCACTATGATATGATTCGACCTCCTAAGTCATGTTAAGGAAGTGGAATAGACATAAACACACCATACAATCATTCAACATCAACTTCAAGACCCTCAAGAACCAATCCAACACTTTAGACAGCTTGCCCTTGGGTCCCACTAAGCTTTTGGACAACTTAAGCCTTAGTCGCTCTCCTGTGCTAGGCATGAGAATGTCTAGAAACCCATAGTCACTCTCACATGATTTCCTACCAGCATCTCAAGACTCATTTAGTCAGTGCTATGCTAGCGTCCTCGGGATTTGAGCCACTCTTTCAGGCCCAGAGCCTAGGTCACTGCCCTGAATTAAACCATCTCTTAAGAACAGTAAAAAAACATGGAAATGATAGTACTAAAGAAAATTCTTGTTTAAGACCTTAACTGGACCCCTACTAGCCATGATCTAAATTTCTTCAAACATATCATGAATATGTATACTACAGGTGTAAATAACAATTTTGAGCATAGCAGTCTCATACTTAGCTGAGAATCGCTAAGAACCATTGATGCCTCAACACATCAAATATAATTCCATCCATTAGGTCATAGATACATTGATCATTAAATTACAAGTAAAAACATGATGAAATCCATGCCTGGATGCTATCATAAAACACATACATAACCAGTGAAATAGCAACAAAAATACTCTTGAAAGTATAGCCATATAGACCACATATAATCCATTAAAATGCTCATAGAAATACAAGGAGAAATAACCTTTCACTAATGATGAAAAAATCCAAACCCAGGATGAGGCTTCCAAGTTCCACTTGATCGTAGAATGGTTGGGTCAAATATCTCTTCAGTCATTCACCCCCGTGCCATATTCCAAGAATGAATGTGGGATCTCATAGAACAAATCGATCAAAACTCATCCAAGGCTTCCAGAGGCCAGCAACCTCAACCCATCAAACAATGATTCCACCTCACGGCCATACATCACAAAACCATCATCATATTGGTCTCCATCCAAACCTTTCAGGGCTTCCAGAGCGTTTGTTTCAACAAAGGCTTCCAGGACTAGTAACTCAACCCACAACTGCCATCGGGCTTCCAGAGCGTTTTTCCAACCAAGGATTGTAGGACTAGTAACTCAACCCATCAAGGGCTTCCAGAGCGTTTGTCTAACCAAGACTTCGAGAACTAGTAACTCAACCCATGTTGTTACAAGGCTTCCAAAGTGTTTGTCCAACCAGTGCTTATAGGAACTAATAACTCAATCCAAGTTAAGGAAACAAGAGAACCAACCAAAAATCAATAATGAAAGTAAACCCCCAATCACTATGGTTATCGAGGAAATGGAAAGGTTAGGCAATCGACTTCAAATCTCGACAATCCCCTATGCCAATGACAAATCATGAACAAGAATCCACATGCATATGCCATGCATGCCAAAAATAGTGTAGGAAACATCCATGCAACTCATGACCTGCAAGAAAATCTGATGTAGCTGTTGATCACAATGCCCTCTTGTGCTTTCCTACTCTTCCTTTACCTTCTTGCTCCAAGAATCCAAGTATGCCACACCCTCCAAGAGTGCTCCAAGAAAACTCTTAGTCTCTAAGAGTATGAGAGAGAGAGAGAAAGAATAATGAGAGAGAATAATGAGAGAGCACCAAAATTGAACTGACAAAAGGTTACCAACTGATTCTTAGAATCCTTTTTATGAATGAGGCCTCTATTTTCTTCATTTTCTATTATTTTCCTTCATTTTCCTCCTCACATGCAACCTATGGCCTTTCACCTCCTTTCTCTCCTAATTTCCATTATTTTCATAAATAAATGTATCAAAATTCCATTTTGTCTTTCCAATGCCTTAGTCATTGCATTTTCCAATTTCCTTGGCCATAAACAATCACAAGTGATCCCTATCACTAGGATTTTTCCCAACATTCAACTTGGAATAAGTGTCCCATCATCTGTGGTTATTATTTTTCCTTTATTAACTTTTATTACATGGAATTTTCACCAGGGTTGTTATAGAACCCTCCCCCTTGGGGGAACACCCTCCTCAGTGTTCAACAACACCTATACCACAAATTGTTGTAAGGAAAACATACTATCGATGGAGCTTTATAAATTAGCTCGTTGTAGTATTTACAATGCTCAACCTGCTGAGAAGAAACCAACATCAAAACATAACAACATAAAATCATAATGACATGACACCCATACCACTTATTGGATCTTTATAACATAGCTCATGGTGGTATTTATATTCATATACATATGTACATAACCAACATCATCAAAACATATACCACATCATATACCAAAACCACACCAAAACACCAAGCCAAAACTACTTTTCCTCAACCGGCAAACAAGGAAGGATACATAGCCCACATCAGATCCATCACCTCCCATGTAGCTTCATTGGGCCCAAAGTGCTTCCACTACACCTTAACTTGCTCGATTTCTCAGTTCCAGAGCATGAGAACCTTTTTCTGCAATATACATTAAGGCTCCAACTAGAATTCTCCATCTAGTTCCACCTACAATATAGACCAGTCAATCACATGATCAAAATCTTTAACATACTTCTTAAGCAATGACACATGGAAAACATCATGGACTTTCACTGTCGGAGGCAGTGCAAGTCGATAGGCTACTGGCCCAATCCTCTCAATGATACTGAAGGGTCCACAAAACTGTGGTGCTAGCTCCACAAGGAGCTCTTCTTCAGCTTACTGTTAAATACACCTGTTCCCCAACTTGGAACTCATTGAACAACTTGTTCCTATCTACATAACTTTTCTACCTATCGTGTGCTACCTTTATATTCTTCTTCATCACCTGCATTTCCTGTTCCATGGCTAACAACATGTATGGTCCAATAAACACCCTATTAACTGCATCACTCCAACTAATGGGGGTGTTACAAATCTGTCCATACAATGCCTCAAAAGGACTCATCCCAAAAGATTCGTTATACCCATTGTTGTATGAGAACTCTACCAATGGAATGTACTCTTCCCTCTTCCGTTGTTGATGCATTACATACATCCTCAACATGTCCTCCAATATCCTGTTGAACTCCTCTGTCTATCCATGTGTTTGTAGATGATAAGTTGTAGTTAAGGCCAACTTTGTGTCCAAACCTACAAATAACTCCTTCCAAAATTTGGAAGTGAAATTTGCATCCATGTCTGACACAATCTTCTTTGGAACACCATGCAGTTTGACCACATCTTTGATGAATACCTATGCTACATCGCTAGCTGAGAATGTAGACTTCACTAGAATAAAATGTGCAACCTTTGTCAAGCTTTCCACAATAACCATGATGGAATCATGTTGTCTCACTATCCTTGACAATCCTGTGATGAATTCCATGGAAATGACTTCCCATTTCCACTATGGAATCATGATTGGTTGTAGCAGTCCACTTCGATGCTTACATTATGCTTTCACTTGTTGTCAATCAAAACACCTAGCCATAAACTATACTACATCCCTCTTCATATTTGGCCAATAGTAAAATTTCTTCACTACAGTCAATGTCTTCTGATAGCCTAGGTGACCTGACTAAATTTTTGCATGAAACTCCCTCAAGATCACCTTCTTGAGATCACTACTATCTGGGACATATATCTTGTCTCTAAACATAACCAATCCATCTGTTGTAAGGCAATAGTCCACATCCTGTGCACCTGCACCTGTACCACTACATGTACATATACATGTACCTGTACCACTTCATGTACCTTTACCATCACTTGTGCATTTACCTGTACCATAACCTATATCTGTACCATCCCCTATACTTGTGCTCTGCTACAATCTGTGCAAAATTTCCATATATCTAACATCATGTTGACCTACCTGGAAGATCCTATCCTCTAGATCTATCCCATAGGAGCTCATAGTCAGTAAGTGATTTACCTATATCTGCTTACTAAGAGAATCTGTCACTTTGTTCTCCTTACTTTTGATATACCTGGTCTCAAAATCAAACTCACTGATCATAGCCAACCACCAAGCATGCCTACCATTCAGATTTGGTTGGTCAAATAGATATTGCAAACCACTGTGATCACTCATTAATGTGAACCTCCTTCCCATAAGGTAGTGTCTCCACATCTTTAATGCATGTATAATTGTTGCTAACTCAAGATCATGTGTGGGATAGTTCTTCTCGTGCTCATTCAGTTTCCACGACTCATAACGTACCACCTATCCATCCTACATAAGGACTCCACCAAGTCCTTTCTTGCAAGCATTTGTGCATACTACAAACTCTTTGTCTGGATCTACAATCTTTAACACTGGTGCATGTGTCAACAACTACTTGAGCTACTCAAAAATAGCCTCACACTCCTCTGTCCATTCGAACTTCTTGTAATGACGTAATAGGATAAGAAATTTGTGAGAAGTTCTTGATGAATCTCCTATAGTATCCTACCAAACCCATGAAAGATCTTACCTCATCCACATTCTTAGGAGATACCCACTCCACGATGGCTCTTATCTTTTCTGGATCTACTGCAATGCCCTCCTTGGAGACAACATGCCCCAAGTAGTGTACCTCAGTATGAAAGAAACTACACTTGTTGAGCTTAGCATACAATTGATTCTCTCTCAACAACCACAAAACTATTGTTAAATGTTCGACATGCTCTTCCTCATTTTTAGAATATACCAATATATCATCAATGAACACAATAACAAACTTATCCAAATATGGATGCAACACACTATTCACTAAGCACATAAATGTAGCTAAAGCATTAGTCAAGCCAAATGGAACTACAACAAACACATAATGCCCATACCTGGTCCTAAAAATTGTCTTGTAAATGTCCTCCTCTTTGATGCGTACCTAATGATAACCTGAACTTAAATCAATCTTCGAGAACATTGTTGCTCCCTTTTCTGATCGAACAAGTCATCAATCATCAATAAATGGTTCATGTTCTTGATGGTCACTTTGTTCAACTTCTTGCAGTCAATGCATAATCTGAGGGTTCCACCTTTCTTCTTCACAAACAATACTAGTGCACCCCACGGTGATACACTTGGCCTAATATATCCCTTGTCCAACATTTCCTTCATCTCAACTTCTCAACAAACTCAAGTGTTCTCATCATGTAAGGTGCTTTTGATGCTAGATCTACCCCTGGCACTAACTCAATAGAAAATTCTACCTCCCTATGAGGTGAAAACTTTGTAATATCCTCAGGAAATACATCCTTGAACTGCTACAAAACTGGGTACCTACTCAACACATCTATATCCTCAACTTCCTTACCCTTATGACTAGAAATGTGCACTGCAAAATAGCTTACACCCTTTTTTGTGGCTATGTGTTTCTTGCATAGATGTCACCATCCTAATTGATGTAGATTTCTTCTTACCCTGTAAGACTCTTGGTTCCCTAGTGTCATCAACACACTCAATGGCTTTGTCATAACAATCCACCTTGGTTCTATGAAGATACAACCAATCCATCCCCCACAACATAATGTATGAACCCAACGGTAATACATTTAAATGTGTTGCAATGGGCATACCATTCAAATCAAATGCACAAGCTCTTACCCAATGATGAACTTGCTTCTTCGTACCTGTAGCCAACTACACTAACCAAGATTCTGCATGTAAATCCTTACTCAAACCACACTTATCCATAAAGTTAGGACTAAAATAGCTATAATTAGATCCAGGGTCAATCAAAATAGAAATAACTTGATCAAAAATCTTATCGTCCATCTCAATGATACATGGTTTATGCTCTGCATGTTTGTTATCCAATGCTGCATAAATATATGGAATACTCTGACCAACACCCCCAATAGTCTATGCCTCCTGTGCACTGTATATCTGAGGTCTACCAGCATGATTCTAACCACAATCTCTCTTGCGATGATCTTTGTGACAAGTCCAACACTTTATAGGCTTAAAACCTATCTCCATGTTCTTTTCTCCTGATCGGAATCCCTTTCCTCTATCTAATGCATTAAACTTCTTAGGTGGTGCAATATTCTCCTTGTTACCTATATCCTGAGACCTTTCTTTCTTTCTGTCCCATTTTCCTTTGTTCTTTGCATTACCTCTCCATTCTGGCTTCATCTCAATTATGTGCTTCGATTGTTCATAACAATGCCTTAGCTTCCGTATGGACTTCTCTAAGGATCTAGGATCATAGAACTCAATTTTATCTTTATATGCAACTTGTAATCCACTAATGAACTTCTGAATCTTGGCCTTCTCCTCCGTGAGATAAGGCACATACCTCAGTAACTCCAAGAAACTGCTAGTGTACTCATCATCTGTCATGGATCCCATATTTAGCTCATAAAATTCTTTCGCCCTATCATCAAAGTATCTCTCTGACAAATACTTCTTCTTGAATAGCCGTTCAAACTCACCCCAAGTCAAATCCTCTTCATGAATACATATGACATTCTTCACATCTTCCCACCAAATCTTTTCTTTACCTTTGAGATTGAGTGTAGCCACTCTAGATTTCATATTCTCTTAATAGTCATGAAATCTAAAGAATTTCCTCATGCCAAGCTACCATGCCTCTACAAACTGTAGTTTCTCCATCTCTCCATCAAATAGAGGTGGCTTTGTTTTCTTAAACTCATCTGGTAAATATCCCATATCACTCCTCTTGTAAGGATGATAAAGATGATGATCATGATTCCTATCTAAATCAGAACTAGAATAATACATGTGTCTATCCCCTCTCCTATCTGGATTGTCCAACAATCTACCATCTCTGACTGTGTCATTTCTATTTGACCTATGACCACCATGTGACCTACTTCCAAATGCCTTATTAGTTTTATCCTCTTGTTCATAAATATCCGACGTGGTCCCTGTCACTGCAAATCTGACAAACTCTGAAGTATCACTGCATTTACCTCTACTTGTTTGTCATGTGCCTACATGATTCTGTCATTATCTGCCTTACAACTTCTTATCTCTTCCTTTAATATTCTCAATGTAACTGCCAAATCGGAAGAGTTCCCAACAACATACTTCTCTTCGGATTCATAGTGAGAGTCTTTCTAGTCAACCATCTTGCTAGCCAATTGACATTTCTTCCTGCAAGGTATATCATGTTAGCTAAAAAAATCACAATAAACCAACGTACCTTAGCATAGCGTGGGGAGGATGCCTTGTCTTCAAGATCAACAAGTTAATGTGATACATGTATAACATAATCATGACAACATATAAGAACATAACATCTAAGCATATAACCATGCAATCGTCATTCTAGCTAGGGTCCAGTCATCAATGCATGACGTTAACAACAATACACACCACGACCTCATGGATGAAAACGACCACTATATCACTGTACACATGACCACATACAAACATGAACATGCATAAGCAATACGTAATCAACTACACAATGCCTAAACATGTATGATAAATCATGAATGAACGATTCTTGAAACCAAAGCTACAAGAATGATAGATGCAACCAAGCATACAAGAATGTAACCAAACATACTTCAACGATACATGTAAGTGACATAAATCAACATGTAACCAAACATACACCCACAACAATGCATCCCATAGTAAAACAGATCAACTCTACATGACGACATCACTACCACCATGAACAACATCATGTGAATGCAACAAGCACATGGAATTCAAGTGTGAGAGACACACATGCAACTGACATGCATGCATGACCAACACATAGCCCATCCAATCTAAGGGGTGAACCATGCTCTGATACCACTATGTAACACCCTGCTCCCACATCTACCCAAGCAACCGACCAGTCAGGGTAAACATGCGACGATAGGCCACTATGATATGATTCGACCTCCTATGTCACATTAAGGAAGTGGAACCGACATAAACACACCATATAGACATTCAACATCAGATTCAGGTGCCTCGGGAATCAATCCAACAATTTAGACAACTTTCTCTTGTGTCCCACTGAGATTTTGGACAAACTAAGCCTCGGTCTCTCTCATGTTATAGGCATGATAGCATCAAGAAACCTAGAGTCGTTCTCACAAGTTTGCCTGCTAGTGTCTAGAGACTCATTTAGTTAGTGTTATGCCAACGTCCCTGGGATTTGAGCCACTTTTTCAGACCGAGAGCCCAAGTCACTGCCCAGAATTGAACCATCTTGTCTTAATAGTAAAAAAAGATGGAAATGATAGTATTAAAGAAAATGCTTGTTTAAGACCTTGACTGGACCCCTACTAGCCATGACAAGCATTTCGGCAAACATATCATGAACATGTAAACTACATGTGTAAATAACATTTCTAAGCATAGGGGTCTCATACTTAGATGAGAATCACTAAGAACCATTGATGCCTCAACACATCAACTGTCATTCCATCCATTAGGTCATAAATACATTGATCATTCAATTACAAGTAAAAACATAATGAAAGCCATACATGGTTATTGTCATAAAACACATACATAACCAAGTTACATAATAGTAGCATAAATACTTTTGAAAGTACAGCCACATAGACCACATATAATCCATCAAAATGATCATATAAATACAAGGAGAAATAATTTTTCATTAATAATGCAAAATCCAAACCCAGGATGGGACTTCAACCTTCCACCTAACCATACAATGACTGAGCCAAATCTCTCTTCGACCATTCACCCTCGTGCCATATTCTAAGCATGAATGTGGGATCTCATAGAACACATCGATCAAAAATCATCTAGGGCTTCCAGAGGCCATCCACCTCAACCCATCAAACAATGATTCCACCTCATGGTCGAACATCAAAAAATCATCATCAGATTGGTCTCCATCCAAGCCTTCCAAGGCTTCAAGAGCATTTGTTCCAACCAAGGCTTCCAGGACTAGTAACTCAACCCACAACTGTCGTCTGGCTTCGAGAGCGTTTATCTAACCAAGGCTTCCAAGACTAGTAACTCAACCCACCAAGGGCTTCTAGAGAATTTGTCCAACCAAGGCTTCCAGGACCAGTAACTCAACCCAAGCTGTTATAGGGCTTCCAGAGCATTTATCCATCTAGGGCTTCTAGGAAATAATAACTCAACCTAATCTAAGGAAACATGAGAACCGGCTAAAAACCAACAATGAAAGTAAACTCACAATCACCATGGCTATCCAGGAAATGGCAAGGCTAGGCAATCCACTGTCAATCCAGGAAATCCCCCATGCCAATGACAGATCATGACCAAGAATCCACATGCATATGCCATGCATGCCAAAACTAGTGAAGGAAACATACATGTAACTCGGTAGCTGCAAGAAAATCTGATATAGTTGTTGATCCCGATGCCCTCTTGCTCTTTCTTGCTCTTCCTTTTCCTTCTTGCTCCAAGAATCCAAGTATGCAACACCCTCCAAGAAAACACTAAGTCTCCAAGAGTATGAGAGAGAGAGAGAATAGTGAGAGAGCTCCAAAAATGAACTAGAAAAAGGTTACCAACTCATCCTCAGAAGCCTTTTTATGAATGAGGGCTCCATTTTCTTAATTTTCCATTATTTTCCTTCATTTTTCCTCCTCACATGCAACATGTGACCTTTCACCTCCTTTTTCTCCCAATTTCCATTATTTTCATAAATAAATGTGCCAAAATGCCATTTTTCCTTTCGAAAGCCTTAGCCATTGCCTTTGCCAATTTCCTTAACCATAAACAATCACAAGTGATCCCTATCACTATGATTTTTCCCAACATTCATATTGGAATAAGTGTCTCATCATCCTAGTTATTATTTTGCCTTTATTAACTTTTATTACATGGAATTTTGACCAGGGTTGTTACATATTTGGTCTCCAGGGAATCTGAATGCATTGATAAAAATGGTGATTGTTGTAATGGTTGATATGGTCCAAAATGGAACACAATGAATGAGTTTGATCCAATATAGCGATGTAGTGATTGATATGATTTGTGGTCATGGAATGCAATGAATGCATTTTCATTGTGTTGATGTGGTGGAATTATTATTGTAATGGGTAAATTAGTTTTAGCTTCTTGGTGATGTGAGAGTGTGTGAGGCATTGTGCTCCTTCCTAATGAAATCATAAAAACCTACAATTGGTGCAAATGGGATGACAACCTAGTCATCAAGAGTAATTAGTGTACATTGATGGATCGATGCACTGAGAAATTAATCGTTCTAGTCCATTATTTATGCATTGGGAAAATATTAGCATATATTTCATGTTGCATATATGCTTATTTTTGGAAGATGTGAGTTTTGACAGCAAAGCATATTCTATAGTGTGAGTGGTATATTTTAAATAGAGTGATGATACGTTTCGAAAAAAGGAAATGTGATTGGATTTGTTTTAGAATTATAAAATACACCTGTGCATAGAAGGCCATGGAATATATTAAGAATTAAGTGATTAATAGTTGTGAAATAATTTAATTGAATCAATCAGAGGTGCATTGATTTTTTCATATTATTGGTGCAATCTAGTCAAGTGGTTAGTGATCAATGTGAACGTTGGGAAATATTCTTGAATATGTAAAGCTACAGTTTGATTTTGTGTTAGATAGTGCGCCTACGCAATGACTGATTGGTGAAAAAATTGTATGCATGTGCACACCGGTTAGTGAAATGGATCTAGATCAATGTTAGACAACGTGAGATTGAGAGACATGTGGAGTGCATCCTCTGTATGGTGAAAATGGGCATATGTATGAAGCTAGCAAGTATTGGTAGATGTAGTACCTTAATGCAGCTCTATAAACATTGTTAGTTCTAGTGAGAATTTTTGGTCATGTCATTTGTGCAACAAGGTTGACATCTCCTTCATTTGAAGCTGATATTTAAGCAAACAAAAGGTGTGAGTGTTGTAAAAAGGTGAAGCGGAGTCTTGTTCACTTAAGAAGGAAGAGTTGAACTATTGCGTAGTTTGCACAAGAATTAAGTGTGACTCCTTAATAAGTATAACTAATAAAGATAATTGTTTAAAAAGTGTGAACTATGTGACACATCATATATTGATATTCTAATGGTATTTTATGTACGTTTTGGTCCTTTGCAGTTGATAGTTCTATACCCAGTGTGTTGGATTAGTTAATTCATTGTTGCCTAGTGTTTGTATTGTAGAGGTCACTTATCTAAGCTAAGTATGTTGCGATCAGAAGTTGTGTGTTTTGGTGGTATTGGGGGTTGAAATAAGTATGTATTTGTGTGTTGTAAGTGCCAAAAGAGAAGATTGATTTAATTGATTAATGAAATCATATGTACATGTAGTGGGTGGTGCATTTGTCAGTGGTCTGATGCTAACCTGCGAGTAATCTAGTGCACGTTGACGGAGCTATTGAGTGTGTGGTGCAATGGCTATTGATCATAATTGAGTATAGGAATATTGTTTGAGTCTTGTCATGTTATATCCATTGTTGATCCATTCCTTGTATAATATTTGTAAGTTATTGATGTAATTGTCATACAATTTTTATCTACCACCATGTAATGTAATTCTCGGTGTGAGACCAAAGAATGTTGTTGCTATCCAATGTATGCACCTTGAGAGCCTTGGTGTTGAGTCAGAGCATTGTTTTTATGTTGTTGGTGAGGTATATCATTGAGCGGCCTATGAGCTAGTGCATTTGGTAGAGTATGCATATACATTATGTACATGTTGCAGAACATGTTATTAGAGTAATGGATCAAGTGGAATGCTATTTGTATAGAGCTTGTAGCTGATATTTCAAGCATTGATTGTATTTTATATGATTGATAGTGTTTTCGAGGGTTTAAATTACTGGGATGAAAATTCATTGTATGGCTACTTGTACATGCATTTGGTGTATGGTATATGTCGTTTCCAATGTGGTTTTTCGTGATAAGTCCTAAGATACAAAGAGGAGATTTGAATTTGATGTCATCTGATATGGATCGAGGTGATACTTGTGTATGAATGTGCTCTTGCAATGACCAAGTGTTGCAGGAGATAGAGGATATGAGTTATGCCTTGCTGAGAGCTCATATTTATAATCATGTCTAGCTATCATTTATGGCAATGTGTTTATTGTATTTTTTATATAGCCCTGTAATGTTTATGCATTATCATAAGATCTGGGTATGCCTTGAGTTGAGTCAGAGTATGCTACTATTATAGTTTTTGTATGGGGTCTATGTGTTATGTCACATATGTATTTTTGTATTTCCTCTGCAACCTTGTAATGTAAAATCCTTGTATGTCTAAGAGTGAGGAGTCTTGATAAGATGATAGTTGAGGAAAAAGAGAGGTTTTATGTTGTTGGTATAATAGTATTATTAGGGTCAATCCAATTGTTTATGGATACTACAAATGTCACCATTATTATTGATGTAATTCATATTACTAGGCTTGCATTTTTCAATGAGATTATTGGTGTTGGTTAGTGATGGACAAAGTTATATTGTTGTCAAGGCTATGTCATATTGAGTTTCTATGTTGGTGTTTCAAAGATCAAAGCTCGCATGTGTCCAAGGGAATTATCTTGAACATCTTTAGTTGATATGTGATTAGTATGTTATAGCGCTGTTGACATTGATATCATATTTTTAATGGTGGCCCTTTTCCATTGATGTCAAAGGGGGAGAAAGCGCGAGGAGATCAGTTTTTAGAGCTCAGTTTCATCTTGAACAATCAATAAAGGTTTCCATCAAAGCCAAAGGGGGAGAATGTTGGCAACAATGTTGTTTGGTTAGCATTGATGTCAACATTCGGAGATATTATGGTTTTCTCATCAAGAGTAATGGAATGCAATCAATCCTTGATTTGATCACTAAAAGTAAGAATTAAATGCATTAGTTGATTTGATTTGGTATTACTTGATAATCACCAAAAGTAAGGAGTAAGCACATTAATTGAATTGATTTTTTCCTATCTAATATAGTCCTCAAGGAAGATGGAATGTAATTAATGTGTTGATTTAGTCTATCTTAATTACGCAAAATTAGCATAAATATAGCATGCTAGTGTTGGAATTCAGTTTTTGCTACAAGGCATAAGGAAGTTGTTAATATACATGTACTAGTGATAAGGAGTTAGAGTTGCAAAGATGCATTGTGAGCCTACCTTGTTTTACAGCTAATGATTGTGTTGTTCGACCGAGTGAGGGTTTTTACTATTATTTTATTTGAGATATGTTTTTGTTAATTGATTGAGTAGAGATTGTGTTACAGAGAGAGTTTCTTTGTTGGTGTGGTGCAAATATTCTTTGTTTATTGGGATCTATTCTAAAAATGAATGAAATAGTGGCCCATAGAGTTTTAGGAGGTTGGGGCCTCTAGAAAGTGGTGGCTTTCCAAGCTAGGCATAGTGGCTCCTTGCTAGTGGTGGCTAGCAAATAGTTGATAGGGAGTTGTGGCATCCTAGCTAGTATTGGCTGGAAAACTGTAGTATGGGTTGTGGCTCCTAGCTGGTAGTGACCAGCTAAACTATGTAAATAATCTGAGGATTGATAATAAAAAGAAGAGAAGCAGTGCAGTAGTAAGGTGTTTGTCTACCCCTTGACGGTTTCGACCATAAACACTTGTGTCTTTTATTTATGACTGTCATAATGATTTTCATGATATTTTTGTATTGTTGATGTTCTAGTTGTTGAATGTACTGATAATTAGTTAAAGAAGTTAATTCTAGCAAAAAAATAATAATTTCTATCACTACTAATTCACCCCTACTCTCAGAATTGACTTGATTCCAACAACTATTTGACATCAATTCCAACACTACTAACATTCTCCCCCTTTGGAATTGATGGCAACATTGATTTGGTCCTCCCCATTTTTTCTTGATAATCATTCCTACTTATTTCTCCTTACTTCCCTGAGAATCATTTCTCTTTATTTCCCCTTACCTCCACCTTTGACATCAATGGAAATGGGTTTGGTTTGTGAAGAAACTCAACAAGAAAAGAAGACCACAAACTTTAATGTTTGCAAAACTCATTGATGTATATGAGCTACTACAGGGATTCATGACAACACATTTGATCATGACTTATGTGACTAACGCAGAGAATGCACCGTCAAAGAACAAATTCACTGCACTAAGTTCATAACCATCATCAGCTCTACAACACCTACATCATTGTAAAATAAAAAATGGACAAAGTCATTGATAATAGTTGTGACAAAATCAACATTATTTCTTTTTGATAAACTATTGAGCTTGATTTTTCTCAGCTCTTGTGTTTCATACAATGCATATTTTGAGCAACAATTCTTCGCACAATTCTTTCAACCACTTGATTTCCATACTTTTCATTCTTTGCATATAAAATATTTCGATGTCCATGTGAAGTAACATTATTTTATTTCAACTTTAGAGATAGATAAAATAATTAAAAGCTAAATAAAATCTTATATTTTCCCTTTGCGTCACCAAGATATATAATTCTTGTACTTTTAAATAATATTTTAATACGTGACTTAAATAAACTATTTGAATGTCCATGTTAGCCAAATTATTTCAAAAAAGAAAATTATTGTAATGTTAGCCATAATAAAATATCTTAATGCTTAAAAAAAGTAACTGAAAGTTAAAAAATTGAATTACTTCTTAGCCAACCTAGATCCATCATAATTAATACAAATATCAAATCCAAACTTTTTTTTATTGCAAAACATGAAGAAAAATTTGAGCAAGGAAAAAAATAATCTCTCTAAACATTTAAAAAATTCTGAATTAAAATACATCAAAATTAATTAACATTTGAAGGTTAACATTTCACTTTAATAAATAAATTCATATTCATTTAATTTGCATAAAAGTTCTGAGTATGATTGAAAAACATATTCAGCCAACTTATTGCTAAATGTTATGATCATTTACGTATTCTAACCATCTTGTGTTATGTGTGGACTTAACCATCTTGTGTTATGCGTGGACTTAACCACCTTAGATGAGACAAAATAAACAGCATACATTATATAGTATTTTGGAATATAAAGTGAAGTGTGAAT
>APFE031530752.1:59731-107553 GCA_000404065.3 Pinus taeda
TAAATATTTAAATTTATGTTATAATATATTTTTTAAATTATAATTTATATTGCATCAAAATATCATCTTACAAAACCATAGATCATTGTTTAGGCTGAGCTATGTTATAGTCTTCCACTTAGGAAACCATAATTTAGGTCTATCAAAATACGAATTCTCATTACTGCTAAGTACATAACTGTTAAAATAAACATCTTTATTGAAAGTAAAATGCATAAGCCAAGCAGCTAAATGAAACATCGAGTGTCTGAGGAAGTGGTTTGGGCTAGATCCTGGGAGCTTGTACCTACTCGGGCTGAAGGATGAAAGCCACATTGAAGATGGCCTTCTATGTGGGCAAAACAGGCATCCAAACTGATGAGATAAGAGCGTTGATGGTGTTGAAATCAATGAATTTCATTCAAGAAGGAGATGATGTCGTTGCAGTCCTTGTGTTTCTTATTCAAGACCCTTCCCATGAGTATCTTCATTTTCCACTCGAGAGTACTCGAATTGAGATATGGGCTTTGTTGTCCCAAGGTATGTCCTGGTTTAGGAACCCAATGGGCTACTTTAGCTTGGATTTCATAATTAGATTATGCTTGGTGGTCATTAAAATTCAAGGCTTCTAGTTGGAGAATTTCCCCTTGGATTTCGAGAGGTGTGGAAGAATGGAATATGGTCGCAATGTTTTAAGCTTAGGATTCAGCCCATGGCTAGCCTTGAGGGCCCCTACCACCAGACCCTCGACGAAAATGCATCCATTAGTGCGGCATGATAAACCAAGATACAAAAGGCCAAATAAAAAATGAACCCTAGTAGACAGAGAAACTAATAAATTAGGATGAAAGGATTCTTCACTAAATGGACAAATGTTTAACACTAAATTGTTAGGCAAGTCTATAGCATAATCTAACTAGATGTAACATAGGATAAACAAATAGAGAAGAACTATGGGTAAGGTCTGGTAGGCATAGGAATCTAGTGACACCAATAATAGTACACACCACCAAGGCACTCTATAAATTATGAACCATATTCCGCCATACAAAGACTAGCAAACTACCATAGTTAAAATAACTATAGAAATTGGACATAGAACAAATTACCGTGCAATGGCTAACCCATCGAGATTGGAAATGCTTTAGGCCAAGATCAAGACTTTGCTAGTCATCTCCCATCAATGTTTTATCATTTGTTGTCGTCGCTGCCAATATCCCAGAGTTCTCCACCTCAACCATTGTTGCATTACTCTTCATGTGAACAGTTAGCACTAGGGGAATGCATAGCAAGTCAACTTATTAGGAGCCCAGACTATCATGCAATGGATTTCTCTCATAACCAATGCTATGGGAAAGGAATCCCCCCTATACCAGAGATGAGCCACAAGAATACCACAGAGCATGAGACTGCAAGAAGTGGGTATGGACTCCACAAAGCTAATATCAAGGGATAAATATCCCACTTGTGGCAAGGGAATGTCACAACGACTGCAAAAAAACATAGAGTTGAGCTTATCCAACCAAGAATTCGCAAACATAAGACAAGTCACCATCTTAATGTGAAGGGAATGAATAGCGTTTAACATATATGTTGCATGGAGTAGGTTAACCACGTCATGCCTCCTCTTAAATACAATGGGAAGTGGAAGGGTGGAAAGCTCCCTCATTAGCACACCTTCCAACGCCCCATATGTTATAATTTAATTTAAATGAACACAATTAATTAAAATTTAATTATTTGAATAAAAATGATATTTTAATAATTAAATTATATTATTATTTATCATGCGCTATTAATTCAATTTTTAAAAGTTTAATTATTCATTAATTCTTAATATAATGTGACATTTAAACGAATATACTCAATATTTTGTAATTACAATTTAAAATAATACACCATTTTATCAAATCCTCTGAATCCTATTGCTATTTTTCAATCAAATATAGGTTTTAAATTACTCAACATAAAAATGTGCAATAATTTAAATTATATTTTAATTTTAAATATATATTTTGCCTAATATTTAAGAAAATAAATCCAACATGGTAAATAAAAATACTTTTTATCTATTTATAGCTCGATTGTATTATGTTTGCAAATTCCTAAAGAATTTTCAAATTAATAAAATCAAATTTAAATTATTTTTTTAAATTTCGAAACATTCATGATGCTTTATGCCTTATAAACAAGTTTTTAAATATATTTTTTTAAATTTCGAAAACATTTCATTGAACTTTATACCTCTTAATATATTATTTCCCTTATTCTTTAATTAGTATATAATATTTATTTCCATTATTTTAATTATATTAAAAATTTTTTCATTGGTTATATTTTTTCTTTTATACCAAACTTACAATTTTTATCATGTATATGTCAATATTTTAATTAAATTATATTGAAATGATATGTAAACCATTGTGGATATTTCATTGGACAGTTCGTCACAGTAAATTTGGTAATATTATATTTAAAATATGAAATTGTACATTATTACGGTTTTATTAGATATCTAAACTTATAGATTTTCCTATGAATAGTGAATGCATGCAAATGAAAATTATGTAGAAAATAGAGAATAGCTCACACATATAAGACACAAGATATGTTTTGGGAAATCCTTTTAGGAGAGAACCTAACTGGAAGGTGAGGTCGCTTATCTCTCTCTATGTCTAGGAATATGGTTGCAAGTACAAAGAAGTCTGGCTTGTGGCCTCTGGGCTACTACAATGCACAAATCTTGTTTGTGTGTTCAACCTCCTATCCCTCTTGGCTATTTTTTCTTAGTTATGGAACAAATTCACTCGAAAGAATGGAATGTCTCTTCCTCCTAGTGGCTTGGTTATAACATAGTCTGATAGCCTACTAGTGGTTAAGTTTTACTACCTCAACACTTAACCAGAGTTACATTATAGACCCTTCTAGATTCTTTTACATCATAATCACGTTGTTATCCCCTTTTCCATGAATAATGGGGACTAACGCGAGATCCTCCTGAATTATGGGTGTGAAAACAAGAAGTTCAACTTCTTAAGTGACATTTCATGTACAGACTCTGATTGACATGCTTCTTGTGCCATTGGAAAGATCTCTCTGTGAAGAATAGTATGAAAATGTGTTGCATCATAGCACGAAAGTCTTACCCCCAAAAAACTTCATTTGATGCCTCAAAATGCTTCCAAAATGTTTTAGAACATGTTTTGCCAGACTAAGTCTCTTTGGTAAAAACAGTCCCACAAGTTGATTCCTCCACCTTTTCCACTTCAAATGGATCACGATGGATGATAAAAAATATAATGATCCAATATGGATCACACCTCCCCATTATTGGAGCCTTTGGTCCCTAAAAGCTTCTACTAAAAGGGGTGAGGAAATTTTTTCTCCACCTTCTCTCCGGTGTACCATTTAGCTTTTCCTAGAAGTTAACCTTACAACCCAATCTGCAAAAGGTCATGCTACCCCTATCTTGTAGTTTTGGACCTCTTCTGCAAAATTGTATCTTTTTTCAACTCTTCTTGAGCATTTGATGCCAAATCCTCTACAAAAGGTAGGAAATGTTCCTCTTTGTGATCTAGCATGGAAGGCTCATAGAGTTTCAAATTATCTACATTGACAACTGAGTAAATGTGTGTATATGGTGGTAAATTGAGTCAATAGGCATTATCAACTGCATTTTCTAGTATCTCAAAGGGATCATACCTCAGAGCCTTGATTTCTTCCCAAACCCCTACATCCTCTCCTTATTCAATTGTAGTCATACTTTGTCTCCCACCTTGAATGATTTCTTTGTTCTATGTTGATCATGTCTGGCCTGATAATTCTCCTACAACTTATGTAGTGTCTCTTGTACCTGTAGATGGATCTTCCTGGTCTTCTCTATAAATTTTCCAGACCTCAAGGCGTCTCCTATAAGATGTTCCCTCAATCCTCCTTGCTGCCCATATGCAATGTTCAATGGTGAAGGCGGAAAATATCGAAAACATGTTTCAAATGGGTACTTTCATGTATAAGTGTGGACTGCTTTGTTGTAAGAATGTTGTATGTATAGAATATTTTCATCCCAGGTCTTCGTATGCTTCTGGTTGTATCCCCTCAGAAGTTGCATTAAAGTCTTGATGACTACTTCTATATTCCCATCTGTCTGTGGATGGAATGTTGTAGATCTCTTCAACTTCATGTCCATCTTCTCCCATAATGTAGTCTAGAATACATTGATAAATCTTGTATCCCTATTTGAAATGATGCTCCTTTCCCAAATTGCACCTAGACCTGTCCAAGGAACAAGTTTGTTGCTTTTTTCCCAATAATGGTCTTTTGACAAGGCATCAGAACATGCATCTTGTTGAATCTGTCAACTACCATGAATATGTAGTCCTATCCCTTCCTAGTTATTGGTAAACCTCCCACAAATTCCATATAAATTTTTTCCCAATCACGAGTGGGTACATGTAAGGGATGATATAGACCTTGTTTCATGTTTCTAGGCATGTTGGTACAACAAAGAATGCATCCTCTTATTAACTTATCTACTTTCTCTTTCATCTTGGTCCAATACACATACCTATATAAGTTGGCCATGGTCTTCCCTACACTAAAGTGACCTACAACCTTAAAGGTGTGATCCTCTCTAATCATCAACAATTTCTCACATTTAGGAACACATAGCTTATCCAGCCTATAGAGTAACCCATCCACTTGTAATGCCTAGTTTGTTGTGGCTTACTCTTAGTTTGTAAGTACTATAGTTGTTGTTGATCTATGTAGATTATTGTTTATTTTCCCATCATATAGTGCTTCCACTTCTTCATGGCTTACACTAGGGCATAGAGCTCCTTGTTGTAGGTAGGGTAGTTAAGAACTAACCTATGAAATACTTCATAATGGTAGCATACAAGCCTTCCTCCCTACAACAAGACAACTTTCATAGCATACTCACATTTGTCTCCACTTCAAAGGGTTGTTTCCCGTTTGGTAATTCTAAAACTAGTGCTCAACTAATTTTCTTGATAATGTAAATTTTGAAACGGGAACTGATACTATTACCCGTTTTGTAGAGATAGCAAAAAAGTGACCCGATTTTGAAAAGGGGCGATGCAGAACACATATTTTTTTTAGAGCATAGTTTTTGGCACTTTAAATTTTTGTATGTACATTACATTTTAGAATGTTAGTGATTTGCACGTTGATTTTAAAAAGTGGTGATTCTCCATCATACCCTCTTTAAAAAAGACCTATTTTTTTACTTTAAATTTTCTAATGTATGAAATGTAAATAATTATTTTCTAAATTTAACAATTTTTGATTTAAATTTTTTAATGTATTAGTTGGATATTCTTTTAGTTTTCCATTTCTTACACTTTAGATTTTTTATGCGATTTTTTAAATAAAAGAAAATATAAAAATTTATGATAAAAAGACAAAAAAACATCTTAAAAAAATTAAAAAACTACTCGATAAGTTAAAAACCTTTAAAAAAACTAAAAACAAAAATATATTATATTATATTTTTATATATATATATTTATATATATTATATAACCAAAAAAATATAAAAAAAGAGTTTTTTTTTATTTAAAAACCATTTAATTCTTAAAATCCTATTTTATTAAAAAAATAAAATTATATTATATAATATATATATATAATATTATATTTATATATATATATAATATATATATATATATATATAGATAGATAGATAATAGATAGATAGATAGATAGATATGATTTTTAAAAACACACACATTTATTTTTTGTTTTAAAATAAATTTGTATTAGAAAAACAAAACTATGCGCATTTTTATTTAGGAAAATTGGAGTCTTTTTTTCTTTTTTTAAAATAATCCTTCATTTTTTTATATATTTTTTTATTAAAAAAAAAAAACGCTTATCCAGCTTTTTTCATGGCCCCCGTGGTGGCGTGGCCCTGGGCACGAAGCAGCCATGCCCATGTTCAAATTTGAACACTTACAACCCTTCTCGTCCTCTAGCACGTCACAGAAGTGCTTAGCCAAATTTACCAGTCAAAAGAAATTTAAATTTTGATTTTTACAGGTTTTTTTGAAAATTTAAATAATATTATAAAATTTCCTATGAAGGGTTGCCTGTCCATAGGACATTTAAAAAAATTCCAGTTTTATGTAATACTCTAAAGTCTACAGGAGCTGCAGGAGGTTCTGGCAACATTCAAGAAAGTGCAATGGGACATAATGGAGGTTGTTGATCCATTCTGAGGCCTTGAGTCATAATGGAAACACTGATAGAGTTAGCAATCATGATATGAGGTTTATGTTCAAATTCATTGATAACAGAGGTTTATTTTCACATTCATTGATAACAGGGGAGAAGTAGCTATGTATTGGTATCCATGAATAGGGCATATTTTGAAGCTATCGGAGATTTAAAAGAAACAAATGACAAAAGACAGAATTAACGATGACTGAGGTAGATTATTTTGAGCCTGTGAATCTTGCCTGCATTGATTTTTCCAATCCCAAACTTACGGCGAGTGCAACACAAGTTTGCAAGGTTTTTTTAACTCTTAGATTTAATTTCCAACCTTCATTTCCCTGGCCTTTCATTTAGTTCATTGATTTAGGTGAAATCGATTAAAATTATTATGTATGAAATGGTTGTTTGATCTTTATATAGTCATGTGTAGACTCTCGATTTTTTTATATCATCCAACATGTCATCGACGAAGATTCTTTGGACTAAGTCTTTGAGCAAAGTCGATGGCTTTTTCCTTTCCTGAGGAGGAAGCTATGAAATTGCTATGGAATGAGAACTATCAAGGTTACACTCCGTATCAAGCAAAATATCTTAATCTTTCTATTCAACCCGAAGGTTTGATGTGGATTTGTGTCTCCTTATATTTACTTCTTCTTGTAATTACATGTTGCAATCAATTGAAGTATTTCACTTCATATTTTTCATATATTTGTTTTTCCATAGGATCGGAAAGGCAATTATGAAGCTTTTGAAGCGTCGATAAAGGCAAGCAATTTCACAGTCTCAATCAATGGCCTTCACAAGTATGCAATTCAGCATTTGAAACTATATTTTTCATACTTGTCCAACACTTAAAAATAGATTAAAGGGATAGTATTGACATTTTTACATCATAACCACATACTACATTTTCTGTGGTATCTCCATTTTCCTTTCTTAATTTGTAAAATTGTATTCTTTGTTGTCAACCCAACATTAACACAAAATTGTTCAATTATGAGATTACCCATTCTTAAACAAAAAAAAGTGACTAACCAAGCCATACAACAACAACGCTGTAGAATTGTGTTACATATTACAATATTTCCCTATTAGATATGGAAAACTTTCATTTTAATTACATAAATTTTTGAATCTATAGAGCTTGAAGTTTTTAAATGAGATGAAATTCTATTGATAGTGTTCTTTGATTGAGCGATATTAAGAGAAAAGTTCAATTCCCTTGGTTGTTGAAGGTAAATATTTATTTTTTTGGTTTGCTTTAAATTGTTTCAAGCTTAACAAAACAAATAGTATAAATTAGAAACAAATGAAAACTAAAAAACTATTTCCATTGTGCAAATAGATTTATATTTTCAATGATGTAAATTCAAATACTTTTGAAGATTATATAATGAATAGAAGAAACATATGTTTACCTTTTTCTAATAGAATTTGAGAAAAATGTTTGCCTATTTACTAAATTCTATTGAGATTTTATAGTGTTTTAATGTAGCCACTTTTTAAATTTTAAAGATTTAGAAGGACACCATTTCATTTAGGCATTTTTTTATAAAGAGTTTATTTAATATACACTTGTTACGAGCAGAGCGAGCTGCTCCTTTGGTGTTTGTGCTAGGCATAGTTCTTCTCTACACCTGGAAATAAAGAAACAGAGACATCAAGCATGAGACATCAGGCATGAGATGGAGGAAAGGATGGGTTCCTCTGCATGGGTATTTGGTTCTTGAGACGCTTGGCCACTGGGCTTATCAGTGTCCTCTGCGAGGACTGACTCCCGTTTTTTGTCACATTGTTAGATGGTGATTATAGTATTACATGGTTTATCTTTCCAAGGTGCCAATCCAATTTATTTGGCCTGAAAAATGGTTCTCACATGTGGGTTCCTGTGGAATTGTTGAAAGGGGATAATAGACACAAACTAGTTTCGGATGCTACAACAGGTATTTTATTTTCCCCAAGATATTACCTTTGTTTTGGGCTGGTTGTAAATTGATGATATTAGATATTTTTCTTCCTTTCTCTGCCTCTGTTATATCTTGTTCTAAATATCAGATTTTAATTTATGGTCTTACATTCTATAATTATACTCTACACTTTGTCACTCTCCTTACATATGCGTCTTGCGAAGACCATATGCCTTCTGTCTCTAAATCCTCTTCCAACTCTTGGTTTAGGACCCTAGCTATAGATAGACTGGGACTGCTACTTAGCTTCCTTTCTCTTATCAGAGCCCATTGGCCATGTTTATGTTTCATCTCCAGACCTTGCAAGAATTTTAGTTTTAGAATTTGTAATATTTGGTTTTCTTGCTCGGGTTTCTACTGCTGCTGCTGTAGCTAGATCTCTACTAACCTCACATTCTCCTTCGGCTCTAGTTCTTGGCCGGACTCATCTCTTTCCGGTACTGGATTTTTTCTCCCTTTTTTTGGTGTACCTTTCTCTGGCATTCTACTCTAATCCATCGACAATAGGTGGCTCCATCTCCGTTGAGATCACCTCCATATCTCCACACATGTTGGCCAAACAAACTCCCATGCACTCCAATTGCATCGATTATCGATATCTTACAACACGTTAATTCCGCCCGAGTCAGCTTTAGACTTTTAGCCATATCTGGACGTTGTATTGATGACGCTCCTTCTGCTTCCCAAGGCTCTCCTCATTTATTTCTCTTCTCATCTTATATCATTGTTATCCATCTTTCATATTTCCTTACATAAATTAATGTCAGACATCCATTTACAATATTCTATTGAGTCCTTTCTACGCTCTGCCAAATGGTGGGCCATCTATCTGACTCATCTGCCAACGAGGCCCTTATGCGAGCCATGATGGACGCAGAGTCGCTACTTCAACATAAAGTCGATTCAGGCATTCGGCGTGGCCCACGCTCACTAGATACATGGCATAATATCTTGGGCGAGGCTAGCCCACCACATGGCTTCCATGCATCACATGCTTTGTAGGGTGGCGAACATGCTACATGGGGACGCTGTTCTAAAAACAAACAACGTTCTATTAAAACGACCTCCCTGCCACCTGATATTTCTTTGGATAATGCTATGCTTGTTGACAAAATTACAAGTTTATAGAAAAGAGCTTTAGTTGGTCGATTGTATTTTTCTAATATTAGTGATTCAGATATGAGAGAATGGGTGGGGAAAAAATGGAAAACCATGTTGGGTTGCATGCCGACTGTCGTTCGACTCCTGAAGGGATGGTACAGTTTCCATTTTCTAAGTCAGGAACACTTAGAAAATATCAAAATGTTGCCATGGATTAATGGAAAGAGCTTCCTCGCGTTGCATCACTGGTACATTGCATATAATTTGCTCCACAATACACCCTAGAATAAGCTCATTTGGGTGAAACTTCCCAGTCTCCCCATTGAACTTTGGACGAAACCAGTTCTAATGGACATTGAAAATTCTTTTTGCAAATTTGTGTATGTAAACCCTCACTGTTTAGGTGCACAGGAAAAAAGGGTGGCCTGGATCTTAATTGAGAAAGAATACCGTGGCGGTTTTCGGGACCACATCAATTTATTCTCGGGTGAAACACATTTGTCTCAGAGATTAGATTTTTGGGGAGTTCCCTTTCGATGCTCACACTACCACCATACTGGGCATCTGTTGGCATAATTCCCTCGTAGGTCGGGCAGTCTACTACATGGAAGGCCCATCATCGGTCATCCAAGGAGTCGTGATGGAGGAACTGGTCCTTCACCAAACTTTTGGAAGGTTGTCTCACCCCGGAGGTCACATGCGGGTATTCCACGTAATTATTTTCTGCATCGTTCTTGTACTCTGAACTCTTCCTTAAATGGATCTTCGCCTATTATGGTTTTGTCATCCCCATTATCCTCCCTAAAGATAGACTCTCAAGATTAATCTAGCCCTGCTATTCAGCCTCGAAAGTCCACCCCAGTTTCCACTCCTCCCCATCTGGACATTCTGCCACCCCACCCGATGCTTGGCCTTCCTTCCACATCACATATGTCGTATGTTCCATCCTTGTCACCTTCATTACATGCAAATCGGGGTAAAGGGCCAAGGACCAACACCACCCCACCTAACTCACTACTAAACTCTCCTACAAACTCTATCGGTAGTGACCTGGATTTTCTACTCAATAAAAAATCCCTGGACTTGTATACACTCACCATCCACAAACCTGCTGGATCACCCACTACCCACATCAATCCTACATCAGCCTCCAACACTACTATCAGACGCACTCAAAACCGCAAGAGCAAACATTTTAGGGGACAACTTAGACCTAGACCTAACCCCTTCGCCTCCCCTATGGACAGTTTTTTGGTTGATGTTCCTATTGTTGACATCACTCCTTCACGGGGCCTTAGAGCATGACAACCTGAGATAACATCCCCATGACATTCGTTCTTTCCCTGAATATATGGGGATTGGGGGTTGTCTCGAAATTTTGAGCCCTCAAGAGTGTTTTTGTCTCTCTACGCCCTTCTATCATTTTGCTACATGAATCTATGCACTATGTCCCTCAGGTTATATTATATTTCGGGAAAATGTTCCCATATAGGCACATATCCACCACAGCAGCTATTGGACTCTCAGGAAATTTGGTGGTAATCTGGGACCCCATATGGGTCTGTCTCAAAGCTTACAGTTGTTTCGCGGGCATTCTACTTGAGGGTCACATCCGGGGCCTGGAAGGACACATACATGTTTTAAATACATATGCTCCTTACAAGGATCGGGCCACTTTCTGGGATCGTCTTTTCTCCTCCGGGATAATGGAACTTACCTCCCTCATAGTCGCAAGAGATTTTAACTGTACTAATGCCCTGGAGGAAACTTGGGTCTGAACCAAAAGACTTGATCCACTGGTGGGAATGTTTAGGGACACCCTCCTTACACACAATTTTGTAGACATCTGCCCAGAGGTTATGGCTCCTACTTGGGACAATGGGTGGGAAGGTGCGGCATATGTCACCAAGGGACTGGATCGTTTTTTAATTCATGAACATTTGATTGACCGTCTAGGGGAGGTACAGATAAAGATCATCAATAATTTATTATCTGATCATAGGCCTCTTACACTAGCCTAGAAGAAGCCGCTAGTGCGCCCTAGAATGCCTTTCAAATTTAATAGAATTTGGTCAGAAGATCTGGATTTCAACACTCTTGTCCGGAAATCATGGAATTGTGGGAGCGTTATTGGTTCCTCTCCCATGGATCATATTCTTGACAAACTACAGTCTCTTAGTGGGGTGGTAAAATCTTGGCAGAAAAATGAAAAGCTATCTATGAAAAGAGAAATCAGAGACATTCAAAATGAACTTGATAATATTCTCCCACTCATGGCCTCCGACAACCCTCTTGTTTCCATCCAAAAACACATTCGGGAACTACAAGTTAAAAGAGACCGTATCTTAGATATTGAAGAAGCCTCTTGGCACCTGAAGAGTCGAGCTATCTGGATCAAGGAGGGAGACAAAAACACAAAAAGTTTCCATCGATTTTCAAACCATAGGTGCAATATAAACTCTATTTGGGGAATTTCGAATGAAGCGAGAGAATATATCCATTCACAGGCTGACATCTCAAAAACTACCACCTTACATTTCAAAACAACTTATGAAAGGAACAGAAACATTGTGGCAGAAGATCTCATCTGGGGGATCGAACATTATTTGATTATGTTTGACCAAGACTGGAATGAGGACCTTTACAAATGCATCTCAGAAGATGAACTTCTTTGTGTCCTCAAATCTTTTAAAGGGGACAAAAGTCCAGGATCGGATGGGTGGACCGTGGAACTGTTCACACATTTTTTTGATCTTTTGAAACATGATCTCATCTAGATGGCGGAGGAATCTAGAATAATTGGATATGTATAGCACCGCATCAAGTCGACCTACATTTCTCTCATCTCGAAGCGCAATCCTCCAAACTGTTTTTATGACTACAGACCTATCTCGCTATGCAATCTTATCTATAAGATTATCTCCAAAACAATAGTAGGTCGTCTAAGGGACACTCTCTCTCTCGTCATATATCCCCACAACAACATGGTTTTTTGAAAGGTCATGAATACATGATGCGGTTACAAATGCACAGGAATGTATGCACTCTATCCATACAAAAATCTCTAATGCTGCCATTCTACAAGTTGATATAAAAAAATATTTTGACAGTCTAGATTGGGGATACCTCAAGCTTGTCCTTTTTAAAATAGGCTTGCAATCAAAGTGTGTGGACTGGATTATGGCGTGTGTTATCAATGTTGATTATTCGGTGATCATAAACGAGTATCCTTCAAAATTCTTCCAGGCTAGGCAGGGCCTCAGACAGGGATGCTTGCTTTCACCTTTATTATTCATTCTTATTATGGACGGTCTCAGCTTGCACATTTCAAAGGCTATGGAATGAGATCAATTTCAAGTCCTAAGGATCAACAATAATATCAACATCTCACATGGTTTCTTTGTTGAAGATGTTTTGATTATGGGTATGTTGCTCCGCTTTTCCTGTTTATGTCTTTTTCATATTTGTAGGAAATTCGCCAATGCAACTGGTCTTTGTATGAATACACATAAATCTATCTTGTATCATGATAATTTTGACTTGGAAAATATTGTCTATATCAATAATTTATTTGATAGAGAGGCCAAATTGATGGATCAGGGCATAAAATATTTAGGTTTCCAAATTAAAGCCTGCAATTACAGAAATGCTGACTAGATCTGGCTTGTTGATAGATTCTTCAAAAAAAACTCTGGATGGGAATACAAAAACCTTTCCCTGGGTGGGCGTGTTATCCTCTCCCAAGCTTTCCTAAACCAATTATCGGTATACTAGGCCCACCTGTTTCATATTCCTGCTACTACTAACCTCTCCCTAAATTGATTCATGGCTAATTTCATCTGCGGAGGCAATCATATTAAAAAAAAATATCACCTTGCCAAAATTCATTTGATTACCCTACCGAAAGTCTTGGGGGGATGGGGAATCTTAGACCTTCGTCATTTTGGATAGGCTTTACTTATAAAATCCCTTTGGAGAGGCATCTTTGGTACTGGTACCTGGAGTCTAGTCATTAGACAAAAATACCTCAAGAACCATGACTTCACTTATTAGTTCCATAAAGGATCCATTGGTGCTAAAAATGGATCTTCCATCTGGCTCAGCTTCCAAAAACTTTCCAATATCCTTCTGCAACATCTTGCTTGAAAATTTTGCTCGGGACACAACATTCTCATTGGAATTAACTGTATCCTAGGTTATGGTGATGTGGATAATATCCCAGAATAACTTATCGCTTCCCTTAATGGCAGAGGCATTTTTTTCTAGGATCAAGCCATTGCTTCATGGAGGGATCCACACCCTATCTAGAGTTATGCTTTGGATCTGAGTCTTCCTTGTCTATGGGATCTGGAATGGTTACGCATTGTGGCGGGGATGAATCACCTGGGATATTCCATGACGGAAACTAGGACAACTTAATATGGACAAGGAAGATGCAGAATGGCAATATTAATGTGGTGGATGCATACTTTTCTCTCTGCTCTAGGGCCTCTAACCTGACTGAGGAACATACTCTTTATGCATTCTGGAAAACCAACATCCCCAAAAAAATTTTACTTTTTACTTGGCTAGTTTTTCATAACAAAAATCTAACCTGGGAAAACTTGCAAAAGAGGTTATGGCATGGGCCTAGCATCTGTCCTATTTGTAAGAAGGTTTATGAAAATAATGACCACATTTTCCTTACTTGTCTCCTCACTACTCATATTTGGAAACGACTCTCTTCTCTACTTGGTTTTCCATTTCATCAGCATGATTGCATTAAATATTGTTTACTTTGGTGGAGAAGCCAAAAGGATGACTGGAGAATCCTTCTGCCTATCCTTTTCTGGGAAATATGGAAGTGGAGAAATAACTACATTTACCAAAACTATTCTGAGAGTTTTCACAGGGTCATGGATAACATTCTCACCTCTCTAACTCTATATTCTTCTAAAAAAACAAGAAATATGGTTTCTTGCCATAATAAGACAGAAGTACAACAGATATTCCTGATAGCATTTTTTGATGGTGTTGCTCAATAAAGAGTATGTCGTTGTGGCTTCTAGTTGGCCACCTCTAAGGAACAAAGATATAATGTTTTCTGGGATGACAGTAGGGGCACAAACACTAAAGTTGAGGTAATGGCACTTTGGGGCCTTCTATGGTTCATACACTTTCTACATATTCCCCTTATCTAAATCCATGGCGACTCTAACATAATAATACAACATTTAAAGGGGTCTTCTAAAATCTCCAATCCCTTAGTGCTTGAATGGTTGACGAGAATTGAACATTTATGGGCTTTACTAAACAACTCCACTATAAACCATGTCCACAGGGAGCAGAATATGACAACAGATGAACTATCCAAGATGGGCTTAACATGTTCTTTAGGCAAGATGCACTTAACTATTACTATGGACCATAAGAACATAAATATTGAAGATTTTCCCCTCCCCAGTTAAATAACATTCCCCCCCCCCCCACCCCCCCCCAACATTCAATTTTCTTGATGTTTTTGCAGGTTATTAAATGTGAAATATAGCTTTTTGCGGAATTAATGAAAGACTGTTCTTCTGCATTCTACATGGATGCCTGACCACTAGGAATAAACAGTGTCCTCTACGAGGATGGACTCAATCATTCCATGCTAAAATCTATCTCTTCCTCCTCATTAGATGGTGTTGTCATTTTGATCATTACAGAATCCTCCTGCTGGAATGCTTTACTGTCAAAAGTGGCATCGGTTCTATCTGTTCTCTTATCAGATTCTTTTCCATAGAACATATCAATGCATATCTGCACCATCTTATTAGTTTTTTTATGTGGGGTGCTTGTAATCTACAACTTCCTTTTATCTCTGCCAATTTAGATATTTTTTCTTAAATATTTTGTTTTTTATTTCTATCAGGTTCATCTTCCTGTATATGGACCTCTCCCCTTGTACTATTATCGTCAAAAGGGTGATTTGTATATTCCGACAGTGCCAGTTAAGCTCATGTTATGAACATTGGATGGCATATGTACATCTTATTATTCTCATATCAATATAAAATTATGCTTTTTTCGTACTGAAGAAAAAAAAACAAACAAACAAAAGGTATAATTTTTTTTATAGCTTTTCATCTTTGAAGAGTTAGATAAATATATGCCCTTCCAAATAAAATTAAGACCAGCCGTTCAAATTTGATCACTGGCCACGCTGCCATGGGCCACTCCCCCACGGGAGGTTGGGCGGCGACTAGGCAATTCCTTGCAGCTACGTCGCCCACGACCACACCCCCACTGGCAGTCGGTAGCAGCTAGACTGACTGTTTTTTTTAAATAAAAATTTATATCTAAAAAAAATTGAAATGAATATTTTTATAAAAGAAATAAAAAATGGCTATAATTTTTTTTAACAAAATATTTATTTTTAAAAAATTTCAATGTTTTTTTGTTTTTAGAATATAATTTTTTTTTAAACAATGTTTAAACTCATTTAAAAAATAATTTAATTTTAAAAGTTTTTTTAATTTATATATATGAATATGAATATTTAAACGTTTTTTTTTAAAATCAAAATTATATTTCGTCTTTTTCCTTTTTTAATTTTAAATGTTTTTTTCTAAATGAAATATATATATAAATTTATTAAATTTTTTTTTTTTTTTTTTTTTTTTTTTTTTTTTTTTTTTTTTTTTTTTCAGTTTCAATATAATTTTTTGGGTTTTTTTTTAAATGTTTATATATATATATTATATCTTTGGTTAATTTCTATGTTTTTTAATCTAGTTTGTTTTAAATTTTTATTTTTTATTTTTTGTTTTTTGTATATGCCTTTCAAAATTTTCTATTTTCTATTTCTTAATTTTATAGTTTTTTTAATTTCTTTTTTTTTCCAAATTTTTTATGGTTCAAAAAAAATAATGATGTTTTTTTTTTCAAATATGTTTTTCTGTATTATTTAACACGCACACACTCTCTCTCTCTCTCTCTCTCTCTCTCTCTATATATATATATTATATATATATATATATATATATATATATTTTATTCACGTTTTGCTATTTTTTTAACTTTTATTTTTTATTTTTTTTATTGTTTTATTTTTGTTTTTGCTTTTAATTTTATGTTTTCATTGTTCTTTTGAAATTTTAATGTTTTTCAGAGTCACGATAAAATCTTTTGCACGATTATTTCAAAATGTTGTAAATTTACCTTACAAAAAAAAAGGGTTATTCCAACATCAACACTTTTCGTTTTGAGGGTGTTTTTTGCACATAAAAATTCAGTTTTACTCGCATTTTTTAAAAATGTTGAAAATTGACCCTAAAAAGAAAGTCATCATTCCAGTATCAACACTTTTCATTTTCAGGGTATTTTTTGCACAACTTTTGCACAAAAATTCGTTTTCACTGTCATTTTTTAAACATGTTCAAAATCGACCCTAAAAAAAAACCATCGTTCAAGTATACACACTTTTTAGTTTTAGCATTGTTTTTATTTTTTTTCCAAGGTTTTCTGGCTAGAGTTCTCTTTTTGAGTTTATAGTTCCCATTTCAAAGTTTACATTCTTTCTTCTTTAGCTCCTCGAAATCCCTTTGTTAACCCTTTCCCCACTGGAAATTCTTGCCACTTGTTGTTATTGCACAGAGTGATGTCGCAACAACTGGAAATGAAGCCATGAATTTCTGTTGGTAATGCACTGCTCTAGTGAAACTTGTTGGACACCCAATCCTCTATGGGTTAGTGTGGAATGTGAATAGCCATGAGAGTCCAAGAGACCTTGGGATGTGGAACTCAACTGTCGCACGAATGTACTATAAATGTATATCATTGTCAATAATAAATGTAATGTCATGTTTATATTTTCTATTTTGTCTATGCCATGTGTATTTAACATGGTATCAGAGCGAGCAATTGGTGATCCTACTCCATTTTGAGTCATTATTTTCATGTAAATATTGACATATCTTTTAGGTTTCCTTGATCACTTGTCAGCCATGTGCTCTATATATTCTCCCATGCAAAAATGCTTCTGCCATTATTCTTTGTGGTATCGGTTCACCAAAACACTGCTCTTCTCTACCATGCGATAATATCCCTGACAGTTTTATTACATGCATTTTCGGCTTTGCTCCGGCGAGCGATTTCCCATACCACCATTGGCTCAAGGTTATTTAATACCACTCGACCCCTCGACTGTCATGCTCCGCAACTCTAGTCTAGTGTAATACCCGATACCACTGATACTTCATTGTTGTTGCCTCCTACAGTGATCATACGTTAGGTTTACATTGCTACCCCCACTCATTACACATCCTCTTGTTGAGGTTTGCACTGCAAGGCTCTCATATACCACTATTATATATACAATGCATCCTAGCCATTGTAGATTTCTACAATAAAGTTTTTGATTTGTGTAGATGAACCTCAAGGTGGAAAAGCCTATTGCCTAGTGTTGTTAGAATAGTCAAACAAAGGTGCATGCGATGGTGGCCTATTTGAATGTTGGTTGTGGTGCGGTGAGTGTGGAGATGCTGCCTAGTGGTGTTGCATGAATGGAAGCACTATTGGCTCACTGATTCTGCAAATTAGTTGGGACAATGGGAAGGCCAATGATTTGACTGTGAGAATTCCTCATTGATGATCATATTGTGTCTCTGTGATTTTTGAAAACCTAGATCTATTCAATAATCGCTTTTGAGGTTTCATCGATTAGGGTACCTCCTTCATCCAAATTTTCTTGAGTACGGAAGACAGCCACATTGTTTTGCATCACTCTCTGCATGTTAAAATGTATCTTTGATGTAGGCAAGCTACCATTTGCATTCTTAATTTATCCATGGTGATCAGAGTGTAGTTGTCACTGCGAGTTGGTGCGCATGTGGGCATATGTATATCAACATCTTAGTGTGTGGAGGCGTATCAGTGTGTAGAGGTGTATCAATTTGTGGAGCATGTTTCTGTTTCGCTGAATAAGATAAGGACCAACGTACAATGCAGATACCAATCTACTTGTGGAGTCTTTCCTGGAGTCTCGCCCAATCTGAAGATGAGCGATCAATCACTCGGCCATCGTGGTTTTAGAAGGTGAAGCGATTGAATTCCAGTGCGGATTTCATGAACATGCACTCTTAGAATTGTTGACTCAAGGTCTGGAACAACGTCAAAAGGCTCATTTGAACAACATGTAATAACTTATTTGGTTCGGTGCAATTACAATCAACAACGCTACCCCTTTCTGCCTATTTCGAACTCAGTCGTGTGACTTCTATGTGCATTAATTAAGTCATGGGATCGAAGTGTTAAAATCCATGGGTTGCAGTGCATGGCTCATGTGTGTCCTGGTAGTATATGCGTTGACAGAATCCCATTAAAAGGTATGGTAACACCATAGTGGAATGTCATCTTGCTAGAAGTTAATGGAGCATTGGTAATTTGACAAGAAAATCGATTATACTCAAGCCTGTCCTGGAAGATGCACAACGGCTCCATTCCCAATAACACATGGATTTTTCATTGAGTATTCTAGAAGGGACAATAAAAACACAACTATTCATTATGGGAACCAAATCCCATAGATGACACAGAGAAATTTCTTATCATGAAATGGCAAAATGATATAATCATGGGCAAACTCCTCCATAATTGCCCCGAGAAGCTCATTATGATGAGCCTTGCAATACAAGTAGAAGACAACGTTGGTTGCTATATTGTACAGAAACAATACAGTCATGGCTGCCAGTACTGTAATACTCTAGACAATCTTGGACAGTAACTCCGAATCTGAAGCATTGGACTGTAAATAATTTTCCCACAAAGCCAATACGAATCCAAGGATGCCAAAGAAAATGTTAAGGGAAAAGGACACCCATCTCATTCCCTTTACAAGACAGTTGCTCCTAGCGCTGTGCTAAAATGTCTAACACCATTGCGCAAATAAGTTGAGATATGTGATATGCTTCAGTGATCTGACACAGAAGGTAAAGCTTGATATAAACCTTTTCTAAACATGTTCTAATGATAAGGTTGCTTTAATTTTTGGGGTGATATCAGTGTTATATGCACCAAGATTGTCTGCTATTTATATGCAACAATAATTCAGATTTATGAGTGTTTTGCTTGTTGTTTTCGGCATCTCAATATAGTAAAGGACAAGCACAGGTATAAATTCCAGCATGCGCTAACTTGAAGTGCTTTCAATTTCCTTCAAATACTCGAAATATGAAGCCATTAAATTAAGGAGGAAGGGAATTATTTCAAAGGGGACAAGATTGTTTTATACGAAAGATAACCAAGGAAAATTTTCTCTCATGAAAGATAGTCCAAAACTACAATTAACTTTATTATTTTGATAAATAGTTGCAATCGACCCTACTACAAGTGTCTACATATTTATTCTAGAGAATTCAAGTGCTTAAAATTGTTGTCATTATTCTACATTTTTCTTGGCACTCGTGAACTAGAGAAAATGGGGAAAGCTTATGAAGTATTAGATTTTTTGAAAATTCTGATACAGTCTACTACTAATGACACAGTAAAAATCAACAAATCCTCTCTGGCTGACATTAGAATTTGTCTGCAAAATGCACAAGAGAAGATAGAATTTTTGGAGCTTGAATCTCAACTTCAATAAAAGGAATTAAAACAAAGGAGTCATCATTTTGAACCTATTTCTGTTCAAATCATTGAAAGAGACTCCCATAAGCAACAAGTTGATTCATATCCAGTGCCCAATGAAGTAACATAATTGCATGCAGACGCAGAAATTCAGCCAACACTTCCCAAGCCAATCATCAGAGCTTGGGAAGAGCTTCTCCATAAAAAGCACATAAAAGGTCTTGGATATGAGAAGGACGTGTCCTTTCATATTCCAGATTACTCAAAGCCCATCCAGTTTCATCGTGTTGGATTCCTTCATGATATTTCACCTTCAGCTTCTCCCCCTCTTCCACATCAACAACAACAGATTGTGAAATGCCAACACTGTCACCGAGTTGGCCATATGAAAGATCATTGTTTTGATCTTCATCCATGTAAGCATTGTCATAAAACCAGTCATTCTTCAAACAGATGCTTCAAAAACAAACATCCTACAAGAAAAATGATCCATCTTGGATGGATCACTGCTTGGCAATGGCCTTCAACAACCAAGAAGATATTTCTCTCATACAATAGGATTTTTTCTTGAATATTGAAAAGTCTTGCAATTGAGATCTCTTCATCTTCTTGCCTTGTATCTAACATAGGGGAAATGATGGTCATCTACAAGCTTAAAAGTCACATCAAACGAGCCTGAGCCACAACCTGCCATACCAGATTCAGAGTTGTAACCAGAGACAAAGATACCCTTGAGCATGCCTTCATTCAGTGATACCACTTCAAAGAATTGGGGACACTTCCTCTAGAAGAAAACTTCAGCTTCTTGCTAGTTTCGGAAGAGTTCCAGGAATTCCATTAAGCATTCAAGATTTGTTGGTCATCCTTAAACCATCACAGGTTGAGACCTCCCTTTTCAGGTTGAGGTTGTCCCTTTTATGTGGGGTGAGACCTCCCTTTATTGGTTGAATGTTTACCTTTTCAAAACATCAGGAGCACTTCCTCTAGCAGAAGACTTGAGCTTCATGCCAGACTTGGAAGAGTTATGGGAACTGCACTAAGCATTCCAGTGTTGGTGGTCATCCTTAAACCACCGCCCTTTATACCAACATTTCAGAGAGCACATTCAACCTAATGTTGCCATTCATTTTTGCACATTTTCTATTACAGATCTCTTCTTGGAATCATACATAACCCTTTGGATTAGAGGGGGGAATGTTGGATACCTAATCCTCTATGGGTTGGTGTAAAATGTGAACAGCTGACGCAGGGTTACCCTCACTTACACCCACAATATGCATTTAAAATGCATAAGAACATTTATCCCAGGGATTTCTCTTCCCCTGCCTTGTCAAACCTTCATTTGATTAAGGTTTAAAGATTTTTCATTAATATTTTATTATGCAGAAACATGTCCTTTTTCTGCCCATGGTCTTTAACTTTCATTCACCCTTAAGCGTAACTTAATTCACCCTCCTTAAACTTGACTACCCTTAACCATTCATTAATCTTTACCCCACTCTTTAACTTAGGTTATATGCGGACTTAACCATACCCTTTTATCCACTTTAATTCTATTATAAACCTGTATAATAGAAATACAAATAAATGCACGTAAACTCACCTTTCCACCAATCCATGCCTTTGCACAGTTACCGAGGCCTACCTTTATCGGGTTCACTTAGATTTCAACTCCATGATCAGATGGTTGATATCTATTCCTAAATAATCAATATTACACGACACTCCTCCACTGTCGATCATCTCACACTAGATCTAATGGCTGTCAGAGATTTCGGGCGCACAATTAGCACAGGGGTTAACCGCCTGATAAAGTGGTTTCCCTATCCACACTCGTGTTACATGTCAATTGATGAATGGTATCGGGTGCCTTCCTCGAAATATAGCTTACCACTGTTAGGATATTCCGACACATAGGAAATAGTTAAGTTCAACTTGGTCTAGTATAGAGTTAGGTAAAGTGTGTTTCTTTACCGTTGTACATTTTGTAACTTACAATCCGACGGTCAGGATATGTAGTGATCCGACGGTTCATTCTCTCCTCGGTATTACCGACACTTGATCCGTGGCTTGACACCCGATTGGTCCATGAATTCTATTTAAAGCGCATGGAGGGTCATTTGTAGGTTAACCGTGCATGAGAGAAGCTTATGTAAATTTTCATTCTTTTTTAATAAATTGCCTGTAGTAGCCACGTTGGCGCAGGCCGTGGACTGTTTCCCTCTCTGAGGGTTTTAACCACGTCAAAATACTGGTGTATTAATCTGTGATTTGTTTGTGAGCGGTGTCCTTTTGGTGTTCTATCTGAGGAACTTACCCTGTAAATTCCTACAACCACTTCACACTCACCCGAAATATCGCTTGTGTGTATAAATCCGCCTTTTTGCTAATTATCTTCCATGTACCTTCATCACCCGATGACCGTCGATTTCTCCCATTGGATGGTTCTTATGGTTCCTCCAGATTCCTCTTCTGCCAGTGCTTCTGGTTAATCTCCACTGTTCCTCCTTAATTCCAATCTACACAATTTAATCTTGGTCGCTTATCATCTGACAACCTCGTCTGTTGATCTCTGAGATCCAACGACTCCTATGCATCAACAACTCACCTCTTCGTTCGTCCCTTTGCTTTGACTTAAATTCATTTCTTCAGTGTTTACTCTGTGGTTTTGGGTTTTCTTCAAAGGTTTCATAATTCTGCTTCCACTGTTCAACTCACTCTTGAGCTTGACCTCTGTGAATTCTCACAACGCAGTCTCTCTAGAGCATCGCTCTGATCCTTCAACTAGATTCAAAGACCCACTATGATTCCTCTGAATCATTCTCCTTCTCTGTGTAGTTCTATAGAACTCTGCCTGCAACCTCTGTTATAGAACCTACGAACTCACATACAATTCATTCAACAAATACTCATTTGACACACTTACACCGTTATGGAATAAACCTCTATATATGTATGTGTAAATAGTTGATTACATGTCGAGACTCTCTTTCTCTCAGGCCTGATCTTCAATATCAGTGGCCTCTCCTACACTCTACCCATAGGCTTACATTTATAGCAGAAAGGTTATGTTGAACTAATTCTCGTTCAGATCCTTAATCTACTAAATTGACTCCTAAATGTCCTTTAAGTCCACTTCTAACTCCAGTTAATCCCTAGGAATCCTCTCTAGTTCCTCAAATCATGAAACCACCTTAAGAGTTATAATTGACTTTTAACTCTCTTGTCATTACTAACCACTCACATTCTCCTTTATTCGAGAGTATTTACAAACATCTCACATTATCTAATTAATTCCTATCCTACTCACTCAAAAGCCTAAATATTACATTAACTTAACACTTAGGAAACTGACTTCCCTAAAACACATGACTCCCTATGTCTACTAAAAATACAATGATTTTCCTTGGGTTGAATGCTCCTGCATAAAACTCCCAAAGTAGAAAATACTCATGATCTCCTGATCATGTGTCTTCATAAGTTGATAGAAAACCTCCAGGGTCCCAAACTTTAGTTTGTATCTACCCAAATGCCTTGCACCTTTGTTGCTAATGTATGTCTGTTGTATTCTATTTCATCTTCCTCTCCTTTTCAATCAGGTTCAAGTTCTGATTGATCATGCTTCCTGCTGCTATCAATTTCCTCCACATGGATTTTTTCATCATCAACTACCATAATTCTTCAATCTTTGTCTCCAGTTCATCCATGGACTGGTCCATATTCTACCTCTTACTTCTTCCTCTTTCTCTCTGCTTCAGGTTATTGTTGTTGTCCACTAACTCTTCAAACTGTTGTAGGTTACTCCCTCTTTGTAGTTGTTGGTTTAATTTTTCTTCTACTTTTGCTCTTGCTACCATTGTAGACATTGCTCTTGCTCCAAATTTTGCTTTGACTCCTACGCTTACTTCCTCCCTTTCATCCTTACCCTCTTTGATGATTATTTATGTCTGCACTGAGTCATGACTTTCCAACATTCTCTCCAGCAATTAAGCATTGATGTTCCATGAATTAAATTCTTCCACGGAATCTTCTTCTTTCATATTTATTTGGCTGCTCATCTATGCCAAATTTTCTCGAGCATCTGCAACTAAACCTGCACTCACAAAACACTTGTTAAAATAAAAAACATAAGGCTTCTGTGCCTTATCTTCCTTTGGCAACAATTCAACTTGTTGCTCTGTTTCTTTCTCCTCTGTCAGCACATCAGTATGTTGTTTTGAATTCTCAAAAGAATTCATGAGACTGTCAACTAGTCTCTCCTCCACATCATCTACTCTAATGATGTCTTCCTGCTCTCGTCCACTGTAGTGAACTCCTTCCTGTGCAATCACACTGTCATACTCTGAATTTCCCAGCAAATATTCCAGCAATGCAATTTCTCTGTGACACTTCGCAAGTACTTTATCATTACTTATAATCCCTGCATTTATAAACGAATTGTCAGTTTTAAAATTACAAGGCCCAACAATTTCAACTATTGTGTCACATATCAGTTCTTCAAACTGAACTTCATCTCTTTTTCCCACAAGAAATTGTCCCTGTGTGGTAACAGTTTTATTACTAAGTTCTTTATGTTGCAATAAGTCATTGCCTTCCTCATTCAAGAGATATTCTCCCTTATCCTTTACTTCAGAGTATTCATCTTCTGAAAGATACTTTTCCATCCTTTTGATAACTTCAAAAGATTTCTCATCCTCTACAAAACCCTCCTTTGTTAGTGACCAATCATCATATGTCCTTTCTCCCAAGGTTAAATCCTTTATATAAGTTTCTTCCTTCTTAACATCTTTCAGTAGATGTCCTTCCTTTTTACTAACTGTCTCAACATCTTCCATGGTTATTTCCATTGTGCCTATCATCATGGTGAACTAATGATCATTTACTATGTTTTCAGCTAACATAGTCTCTTCTTCAAGTTTTCCTTGAATCTCTTGTTGTTTACCTTCTCCAAGAGCTATCCTTGTCTCACCATCTGCATTAATATTCTCCTGCATTTGTTTTGCATCCACAGACAAACTATAAATTTAAAAAACATAAGACCCTTGGTCCCACTTGATGTTTCAGCCATCATATCTCCTTGTTGTTGCAAGTTCTCTTTATGACTCAGAAATTCTTCGATGGTCTCCTCTTCAATCTCCTCAAGTCCTTCACTTGATTTCTTGGTATCTTTCCCCAACTGTATATGAGACCTATCTATCTCATCTTCATCTAGAACATAATTTAAATTCTGCTTGTCTTCTTCCTCCTTTATGACAATATCAACAAATTGTCCTTATTTACATGTTTCACCTGCAAACACACACAAATTATCAAATTTAAAACCATGTGACCCTTTGGCCTCACTTGAAGTTTCAGTCTTCAAGTCTTTATCTTCACACAAAACTTCACCCTGTTCTACTTCACAAATGGACACTTCTATTTTCATTTCCAACTCAGCTTCTTTGAGTTTTTCCATCATCCACTTTACTTGCCTCTGTTGTAGCCTTCTCTATAAATTATGCCACTTCACTGGCTTCTTCCTCAAGACCCAACCTAGTCTTTGGTTTTTCTCAAGTATCCTTATCAATACATTGAGTTGTTCTTTCATCTCTGCAATTTCCTTGTCAATTTCCTCTTGACTCATTCTCTTGCCATTTGCCTTGGCATCCTCTTTCTTCATCTTTCTTCTGTTGTGATCTTCCTCAGAACCTCTGTTATGACTATCAGTAGCCATCTTCTTCTTCTCTATCTTCATGAGCTCCTTACTCACTCACTATGAGTTGCATTAACGCCTCTGCAACAACAAATCCTCCTTGTTGCAACTTACCTCACCAATCTTTCCTCTGTACTTGGTCTTTTGGCAAGAACTTGGTTCTCTATCTCTGGAACCTCCTTTGGGCACTTTTCTCTACTCCCTCTAGGCTTCAAATATTCTGCACTTTTCAATAACACAATTGTCCTCTTGTATTTAAATCACCATGAAATACTTGGTTCTGACCACCTCTTCTTTCATTTAGAAAGTCTTACCAGCTTCCTTCATTACCTTGCAGTTCTACCCACATCCTCTATGGAACTTCCTTTGTGAGATGCAACAATACCTCTACAGTAACAAGTCTCCTTCTTGCTACATATGCCTCACTAAGTTCTCTCCTCCTCTGAGCTCAGTCTCTTAGCATTTCTCTGGTTCTTTCCTCTAGTACCAATTCAAGCACTCCTTGCTTTAGATGTTGAAACCTTCTCACCTTCTATTGTTATTATTTGTGCATCAATGTACAAACACACATTCTCCAATCAAATAAAAACAGAACATATCACCTCACCTTCAAGATCTCTGCATGATCTTGTTCCACCATTTCACCTGTACCTTGAATGGATTGTCCTCTATTTCTTGCATCTACAAGTTCTGCTACACATCACCTCTGTGTGCCTACTTTCTGTCAAATTAGAATTTGATGCTTCCTTGCCTGCATAAACATCTTAAAAAATAAATTTGTTCTCAATTATTTCACATAGAATTTCTTTGTTCTATTTTATCACCAATTGTTTCAATTACAATTCTGCTCTAATACCAAATGACGCAGGGTTACCCCTACTTACACCCACAGTATGCATTTAAAATGCATAAGCACATTTGTCCCAGGAATTTCTCTTCCCCTGCCTTGTCAAACCTTCATTTGATTGAGGTTTAAAGCTTTTTCATTAATACTTTATTATGCAGAAACATGTTCTTTTTCTGCCCATGGTCTTTAACTTTCATTCACCCTTAAGAGGAACTTAATTCACCCCCCTTAACCTTGATTACCCTTAACCATTCATTAATCTTTACCCCTCTCTTAAACTTAGGTTATATGCGGACTTAACCATACCCTTTTATCCACTTTAATTCTATTATAAACCTGTATAATAGAAATACAAATAAATGCACATAAACTCACCTTTCCACCAATCCACACCTTAACACAGTTACCAAGGCCCACCTTTATTGGGTTCACTCTCTATCGTAGATTTCAACTCCACGATCTAAAGGTTGATATCTATTCTTGATCATTCAAAATTACATGACACTCCTCCACCGTCGATCATCTCGCGCTTGATCCGACATTGGTCAAAGATTTCGAGTGCACAATTAGTAGGGGGTTAACCGCTTGATAAAGCAATTTCCCTATCCACCCTCGTGCTTCGTGTCAATCGATGAATGGTATTGGGTGCCTTCCTCGAAATATAGCTTACCACTTCACACTCACCTAAAATACTGCTTGTGTGTATAAATCCATCTTTTCGCTAATTATCTTCCATATACCTTCATCACCCGATAACCATCATTTTCTTCCATTGGACGGTTCTGATGGTTCCTCCAAATTCCTCTTCCACCAGCGCTTCTTGTTAATCTCCATTGTTCCTCCTTGATTCTAATACACACGATCTAATCTTGGCCTCTTATCATCTAACAACCTCGTCCATTGATCTCCGAGATCCATCGGCTCCTATGCATCGACGACTCGCCTCTTCATTCGTCCCTTTGCTTTGACATAAATTCATTTCTTCAGTGTTTACTCTGTGGTTTCGTGTTTTCTTCAAAGGTTTCATACTTTCGCTTCTAATGTTCAACTCACTCCTGATCTTGACCTCTCCAAATTCTCACAATGCAGTCTCTCCAGAGCATCACTCCGATCCTTCAACTAGATTCAAAGACCCACTATGATTCCTCTGAATCATTCTCCTTCTCTATGTAGTTCTACAGAACTCTACTTGCAGCCTCTGTTACAGAACCTACAAATTCACATATGATTCATTCAATAAATACTCATTTCACACACTTAACCTTTATGGAATAAACCTCTGTATATGTATAAGTATAAACAACTGATTACATGTTGAGACTCTCTGTCTCTCAGGCCTGATCTTCAATATCAGTGGCCTCTCCTACACTTTGCCCGTAGGATTACATTTATACCAGAAAGGTTCTGTGGAACTAATTCTTGTTCAGATCCTTAATCTACTAAACTAACTCCTAAATGTCCTCTAAGTCCACTTCTAACTCCAGTTAATCCCTAAAAATTCTCTCTAGTTCCTCTAATCATGAAACCACCTTAAGAGTTATAATTGACTTCTAACTCTCTTGTCATTATTAACCACTCATGTTCTGCTTTATTCGAGAGCATTTACAAAAATCTCACATTATCTAATTAATTCCTATCCTACTCACTCAAAAGCCTAAATATTACATTAACTTAACGCTTAGGAAACCAACTTCCCTAAAACACATGAACCCCTATGTCTACTAAAATACAATGATTTTCCTTGGGTTGAATGCTCCTGCATCAACAACGATGAGAGTCCAAGAGACCATGGGATGTGGAACCCAACAGTCACACGAATGTACTATAAATGTATATCATTGTCAATAATAAATGTAATCTCATGTTTATCTTTCCTATTTTGTCTCTGCCATGTGTGTTTAACAAAACTTTTGACCTCAGAAACATTAGTAGGCATCGGCCATTTCGTGATGGCCTCCATCTTGACATGATCTATCTTCAACTCTCCTCTACCTATCACATACCCTGTATATACCAAATACTCTCATGAAAACTCAAACTTCTTGAGATTTTCTAGCAGTTGGTGCTTCTTTAATGTTTCCAAAACCTGCTTCAAATCTAAGATGTGCTCCTCCCAAGTAGCACTGTATACCAGTAGTATATCATCCAAATAGACAATAAAAATTGAAACTATAAAAGGGTGAAATACATCATTCATTAATCTCATAAATGTAGTTGGTGCATTGCATAGGCCAAATGGCATGACTAACCACTCATAAAAAACTTGTCTAGTTTTGAAGGTGGTCTTCCATGTATCTTCTTCCTTGACTCGAACCTAGTGATATCCAGACTATAAGTCCAACTTGGTGAAGTACTTTATTTTCTACAACTATTCCAACAAATCATATATCTTATGCAAGGGGTATATGTTCATGAGTTTGATTTTGTTCAATGCCATGTAAGATGTACACATCTGCCAAGTCCCATCCTTCTGATGATGGGTGACCCAAATGGTGATGTACTCGGTTGAATGACACCGTGTTCAAATAGTTCTTGCAATTGCTTCTTCACCTCGCATGCTTTTATCACAAACTGCATGTACAACCCAATTTTTGGCAATGGTGATTGCAGCAATAGTTGGATCTTGTGCTCCACTTCCCTCTTAGGTGGTAACCCTTTAGGCTCTTGGAACACATCCCCATATTCTTGTAGAAACTCTTCATGTTGTTGTTTTTGTTTCTTAGTATACACCTCTAAGGATGATTTTCCTCTTATTGACTCTTCTACAGACTGAATTTTTCTTAAAAACAATAAAACATACTTCTTGCTGGAACTGATCAATTTCTTGGCTTGTTTGGCACTTACCAATGAGATATTCAACGTGCCTTTGTGCATGTTGGTGATGAATTTTTTTACATCCTTGATGAGCTGGTATTGGTTGGATCTTTGCATGAATATTGCATATCACATGTACATGTAGATACTGCAAAACAAGACTCCACATACATCAAGGGAACCACATATACTTCTACTTTATCAATAAAATAAGCACTCATAGAAAATCTAATTTTTCATTGTTTTGTTACCTTCACCTCTGCATCCTTATTTACCTATCTTCGCGGATATGGTTTTGGATGATCATGAACTTCCATCCCCAACTTCTTAACCATCTATGCTAAAATGAGATTTACTTATGATCCTAAGTCAAACAAAGCATCAATCTTCCCCTTCTTAACATATACCTTTATTTGGAATAGTTTGATCATTTCTTTCTCTTCCTATTGTTGAAGGCTACTCTTAAATTTGGCAGCTAGGGAGAAATTCCCTAGCACTCCTCCTTTCATTTGGTTAAGAAAAGGAATCATTATTAATAAGAGGACTCTTATAATAAAAATAATTTGATTTTTCTCCAAGTTAGCTTTTATTGGAGGGAAAATTTTAAAATTTAAAATTGATATGTTGGCTTATCATTTGACTCTCATTTGTTGACTATAAATAAGACTCCATTATGCAAAGAACCAACCATGAGAATCATCTTTCCCTATCTGCAATTTAGTTCGATGGCTCTAAGACTTTAATGCGTCTGAGGTTCATTGGTCTACTCTCTCACAGGGCTTATCTCTCATGAAGATCTCTCCCACAAGTTGCAGGTATTCCATTCTCTAGCATATGTTATTTCTCTCTGGCTCGTGCTCTCTGCTCTTTGTATTACCATGCTATAATGAACTTCTACTTGATTGATATTTCACGTATGCATGGTATTGTCTCTTGAATTGATAGTGACACATATGGCACAATCATGATATACTCTTATATTATGATCCTTTATATTATATGCCTCGCATCACATAGAAAAGTCAACAAATTTATACTTTTTGTATGCTACGTTAATATATGATCTCTCTGCGATCTTATTGGCATCACTGCACAAAAGTCTGCACATATCATTGTAGTTTTGGCACTATCATTAGAATTGTTATGAATGAGCCTTAGCACAGTTGTATAGACTAATCTCAATACGGATGTGCTATCTATCATATGGGCATATGTTTTCACAATGGCTATCATATTATTTCGTGGCTTGAAAAATGACACACGGTCACGTAGTATAGGTATTGCTTTGTTCTGAGCATCACATATATATCTTACGGGAACCTTTTATATATATTTTCGGTGTGTGTTGCATCATATATATCCTTTGTCATCACTTCATTGCAGCATGGACATCAATATGTTGACATCGCATTCACTATTGGTCCCATCTCTCTGCATACAATATCAAAATAGAAACATACAACACAGTATGTTAAGCTTCAACAATTTAGTATATGTGTGTATTGGTATGGCAAGCATTCTTTGTAGCTAAGTTTGGGACTTCTACATTATAACATATATGTAGTATTAGCTACATTTGTTTGATAATGTACACAGTATAGAATTGGTAGCATTGCATTACAGTAATTGTATCATATATGTATTGATATGATTGTATGAGAATAGTAATGGTCTGGCGTAGGTTTCAATGTGTTGATATGGCATAGAAGCATCGTAAGAGAAACGTTGATTTTGGCAAAAACCAATATTCTCATATTTTCATTGTTCAAAAATGTAGTTGTGAACCTCTCTGGATTGGCCCTAGATGGTGTGATATGATTTACAATGATAATGATGTACTTTTTATCTCATCTAAACAATTGATGAAATCTAATAGAAGAAGAAGAAGGGTTAATTCTGAATTCCCCCCCTTGTGGGGTTTTGCCCTGGTCTCCGACCAATCCTACTGTGTCTATGTGTGTGCTTTTCTTCTCATGTCCCTTTTATTTTTGTTTTACTGTTGATGATTTTCTTGTTTCTATATAATTTTACATGTTTATAATGATGGTTTAGGGGGAATGAATATGTAAATAATGAAAGTATATAAATGTAATTATCAAAGCAAAGAACAATTTAGTCCATAAAAAACTTAACAATATTTACCTCCTTCTGCACTGATATACAGACTTCTCATCCATGTCAAAGTTTCTTTCAACTTGGTTGCTCGAGTTAGTGGTCATGACATTCTTTTTATTATATTTCTTTTTTTTCTTTGGGTTCAACTCCAAATGAAACTTTCAACACTTCTCCTCTATATGTCCATTAGTGTTGCAGAGGTTACTAGGGATTTTTGCACTGTTGTATTGTGGTTGTTGTAGCTTTTTTATCTTTTCCTACTTTTTTCTTCATCTTCCTCTCCTTAGAAGCATCTTGTTTCTCCTTCTCTTTAATCCACTTTATTGCACTCTCTTCGGGCCTATGTTTTCCAGCTATTGTGCCTATACATAAGCCTTGTCCACTGACTTAGGCTTGAAGAACATTATTTGCTCGCGTAAGTGGTGGTGTAGACCCCCAAAATACTTGAGGAGTACATTCAGGTTACTTGGAGAGATACCCAGCATTATGGCCATCTTTCTGAACTTTGTGGTGTACTCTTGCATCCTTTGGCCCAACTTTTTTCTGAAGTAGTACCACCAGATCCATTGGTCCTCTACATACCTAATTGGTTAAAATTGTGACTTAATGAAGGTTTTGAAGTGCTCCCACTTAGTCACTGGAGGCTCTCCCTCCAACCTGAAGGTATTTTTGTGACTCTCCTACCAAGTTAGTGCATGGTCCTCTAATTTCAAATGTGCAAATGAAATCTTATGTCCTTCCTAGATTTGATGGACTCAGTTGTTGCAAACGGTGATTTAACTTTAGAGCATCGATCTCGTTGTGATATGAATTGACATCAACTTTTTCTTCCATTTTAAATAAGGATTGTGATTGATTCACAACAGTCAAACTGGGTTGATCTTTTTAGGGTTATTTCTTTAGTTGGTTCTTCATTTATTTTCAATCCCCTTTTGATTTTTCCTTTTCATTTGAACCCCCATATTCTCCAAATATCCCAAGGTTATTGCTCAAGGCCACCATGAGGAGTTTTACATTTTGATTTATATATGTGACTTTCTTTAGCCTCAAAAACCTCACCTTTGCAGGATCATGAGATTCATTCACAAATTTGTTAGCCATGATTAGGGTTTTACAATTTTTGACCCCACCAATCTAGATCCCCTAAAATACCCAAAAAAAAATCCTATGGTACAAATATGATCCATAAACTACCATGGATATTCCATTGGACAGTTTCTCACAACAAAGCTAATAATATTATATTTAATATCTGAAATCTTACACTATTACAGTTTTATTAGATTTCTAGATCCATAGATTTTATTGTGAATAGTGCATGCATTGAGATGAAAATTATGCAAAAAATAGATAATGAAAAAATAAAGGTTCACAAACAAAAGACAGAATATATGCTCTGGGAAATCCTTCAGGAGAAAACCTAGTTGGAAGGTGAGGTCGCTCCACTCTTTTCTTTTGTCTAGAAATGTGGATGCAAGTACAAAGAAGTATGGCTTGTGGCACGTGAGATGCTACAATGCATAAATATTCTTTGTGTGCTCTACCATATATCCCTATTAGCAATTTTTTCTCAGTTATGGAAAAAATGCACTTGAAAGAATGGAATGCCTCCTCCTAGTGATTTGTTTATAACACAACCTAGTAGCCTACTAGTGGTTAAGTTTGATTACCTCAACTCTTAACCAGAGTTACAATGTAGACTCTTCTAGAGTATTTTACATAATAATCATGTGGCTAGCCCATTTTCCATGAATAACGAGGGTTGATGTGGCATCCTCCCAAATTATGGGTGTGAAAATAGGAAGGCCAACTTCTGAGTGGCATAAATTTTGCATATGGACTCTGATTGATGCGCTTCTTGTGTCACTGGAAATATTTTTGTGTGTAGAATAACATAAAAATATTTTGTGCCAAAGCAACAAAGTTTTACCCCTAGAAAATGTGGTTCGATGCCTCACAATGATCCTTGAAGGTTTTCGGCCTTGTTTTTCCAAACTAGGTCCCACCGGTAAAGAAGGTCCCATGACCTAATTCCTCCACTTTTTCCACTCTAAATGAATCAAAATAGATGACAAACAATATAATGAAAGGTTTAAATTTAATTTATTTTATTTTTTAAATCAAATAATACTGAAAAGTGTAAATTAAATTAAATGTAAGATGATCTCAATATCTTTTATGTTTTTCCTATAGATACATATTATCATCTTGTCCAAAGAAGAGTCTCCACAAACGAATGGATGGAAAAATATAGAATCATTTTCACAAAAAGATTGAAAGATGAACCAATATGAACTTGGGAAGATCTCAACGACACCCACACCTTTGGGCACTTATAGATATTATTCTTCTATCATGGAGAGGAAAATGTTGACGACATCATGATTTATGGAGATACCTTCATTTTTAATGATATTATTACATGGAAATACTTCGGGGAAAGGGAAAAAGGAGGATTCTTAAAATGACCAACAATTGAGTTGTTTGTCGTTAACTTTGTCTATTCAATGACTTCATCATTACTTTGTTTTGAGATACATGTAAATCAACACTATATTTCATTTATCTACTTTATGTTTTGATGCCCATTTATCTACTTTATATTTTGATTTTTTATTTATTTTGAAGTGAAATTCTATTTTTATATATTTATATGGATTTTGATTTTTTATTAAATTCTTTTTGAAATATTATTTTAAATAAGGAATTTTAGTTTGTATAAATTATCTAATTTTAAAATATTAAATATTAATGAATTTTAAACAAAATTCGTAAAAAAACAAAACGGAACAAAATTGAATTGAACTTACAACTCACACAGTCATCAAAACAAATTGAAAATCTAACAATGACTTTGAAACCCAACTAACATTGGAAAAAATTTAACTTGTAGAAAAGAGTCACCCCGACCTAGCTTCATAAACATTGAACCAAATAATCAAGGAAAAATTTTACAACTCGCATGGTCATCAAAACAATCGAAAATATAATTAACTTTCTTTGTAACTATTTCAAATAAACTAAATCTCCAATGAAATGAATGTAATAGGAAAGAAAACTCTAACAGTGACTTTGCAGATTTTGACACCCAAATGACATTGACAAAACTCTAAGTTTACTTCATAAACATTGAACCAAATTTATAATTAAAAAAAATTAAGGTAACTTTCTCAATAACTATTTTAAATAAACCAAATGTAATCAAAATAAAAATGACTATTTCCATTAGGTAAGAATAATGGTTTCCTGGATCCAAAATGTTATATTGATACTTCACAAAATTGACGTCACTACCATTAAGATATTTCCAAAATCTATAATCTAGCTAAGTTCAGATATTCCCAAAATATATATTTGATAAGTTCAGCAAAGCCAAAGATTATTATATAGATATTTCACAAAATTGACCTTGTTGCTATTAAGATGTTTCCAAAATCTATAATCGAATTAAGTTCAACAGAGCAAAAGAACATATCAATCTTTCATGAAAGATGGCTTTGCTTGGTATTCCACTAACAACTGCTTAATTATTACTCATTCCATGAACAAGAGCATGCTTAATATATTAATTTAGGCAATTATGACAAACGAGAGGAGTGTTCTTGATGGCTTCCTTGATTTATACTTGAAATATTTTCATGGCAGCAGACGGCAGGCATACGAGAACCACTATTCCTTTCATCCTCTTTCTAGTTTGATAAGGGATCAAAAAGCTCAACAAGCCAGGCACTAGTCCCACTCCACCTTCTGTAGGCCCTCCGTAGGCTAGTCTTCCCCACTCAAAATCCACATATTCAAACCCAATTTTGGTACAATATGATATCTCATAGCTTCCAACCACTGTGAATAGAGGGTGCCCTTTCAACTCCATCAAGTCGATCACCGACTGCATGTACTCGTCATTCACACACTTTTTCGCTTCATGGACAAGTTTGATAGTGAAAGACAACAGTTTCTTTGTTAGATCTCCAGTTTTCATTTTCGTGCATGCCAAACAGATCAAGTTGCCATGGAAGCCTTCCGAAAGCGGTGGCTCAAATTTCTCTCGGGCATCCATTGAGAATATGTACCGAACTTCCTGCTCCACAAGCAATTGGAGAGACCTTGTTCTCAATCGCCACAAAAACGCGAACATAACATCAAAGGTTGAGCACTTGCCTTGGTCTACTACTTGTCTCTTAAGCAGCTCGATCTCCTTTTGCCTAAAAAAAAAATAAATTATGTCATATCATTCATGTTCACCATCTTACCATACTTGCAATCGATTTGATCATATGTGTAGTGGGGGGATTTAATTGTAGGATTCGGCCGGGGTCGGAGGTTTTCTCTTTTCTAGACTGGTAGAACCAAATTCCTATCTGCCCCTATTTAGTCAATTTAGTATGTCCTAAATTGCTACATTAACTATCAATCCAGGAGTCGTAAACTGATGAAGTGTGGCACACTATATCTGCAAGACAACCTCTTTCTTACTTTTTTATTATTTTTAATTTTTATTTTGTTTTGGGGGTTTTATCTTCGTTTATCTCCTAATGTGAATGGAAATCCTATTCCTAAGTTTTAAGAATGCTTTAGAAGGTAAGTATGGATATAGATTTTAAGGCAATTATGTCCTTTATGATGATTTCTGGAGCTTAACACTTCAGAGGATCTCAAAACATACTAGTAATGACACTAACACTTAAACAAGAATGGAAATGTACTGCTATTAAAATCAAACAAATGATGAACTACTAATCATGAAATCACTATCCCTGCTACTCATCTAATTACAGAAAAATAAGTTAAGCTATTGCACTCAAACAAGTCAAAAACTGCGAACTGATAAAAGTAAAATCAATTCACTTCATTTATAGTCTGATAGCTCGCCAAGTAGTCTTTTCGAGGTTAAGCTATGGCTCTGGAGATAACGTCAATAAAATGAGGAATTGATATCTAATTGCAGAAAAATAAAACTAAAATCAAATCACATCATTCATAGTCTGATAGCTCGCCAAGTAGTCTTTTCGAGGTTAAGCTATGGCTCTGGAGATAACGTCAATGATATGAGGAATTTGATATCTAATTGTAGAAAAATAAAACTAAAATCAAATCACATCATTCATATTTCGATAGGTCGCCAAGTAGTCTTTTCGGGGTTAAGCTATGGCTCTGGAGATAACCTCAATGATATGAGAAATTTGATATCTAAACTAACTAACAAAGCAAGTGAATAAGACTGAAATCAAAGCATAACTAAAATTAAAAAGCTAAGAAAAACAAAGTCAGCAGAGAGGCTAATCTCATGTCACTAGTTATTGTAAAAATTGTATGAAAATGCTCGGGCCTAGCCTATCCTGAAACACACACTGATCAGTGTTAGCAAAAATATACAATACTTGAAAATTCATGTACAGGAATGAAATGTTAACATCATAACTAACTTGTGAAATATATATAGATGAACAAATTATGAAATATGTGCAATGGAAATAAGGAAACAACACATAAAAACTTTACAAAAATAAGGAAACGAAACCTCAACCAGTAGGGGCCCTTTTCACGGCCTTGGTCAACATGCTATCAGTTTCGAATTACGCTCACACAGTCATATAAAGAAAAGTCTTGTTATATTGCAAAACAGAGGAAGAATCCTCTCGTTACAGCAGCAGGACCAGTTCACGGCACAGTACAAAGACTAACAGAAAAATGACATCAAAAACTAACTAACTCTTTGTGTTTGGAAACACATTATTTATAAGGGAAATTACATAACTATTTTCCTATAAAACACCTTCAACAGAGGACACGTAAAAAGACAACATCCGTGAGCTTAGCATGATGGTTTCCAAGATCATTCAATCTATCAAACGATGGTTGCTAGATTTGCGTCGTGGAGGCAGTCTACAGCTGTCAAAATGAACCCATGGATCTAGGAACGGTCTGGGACCGTTCACGTGTTTGAAAACAGAGACCTGTTTGCTGTAGAACTCTTCGTTTGACCAAGGGCTTCCTCTATGAATTTGGATGAACCAAAAGGACCTGATCCATGTCCAGGTCATTCCTGAACTGCCCACATGCCTCGTTTTGTTGGATGACACCTGTAACCTAGAGATCAACAAAAACAGCTGCGGAAAGTCAAATCAACTGTGGAAAGTGGTTTCATTCTGCAGCTAATGAGCAAAATCTAAGTCAAATAGCAAACACAAAAACATAGTTAGAAAACCACTTAAATGCTCTTTTAGAATCAATATATAATGATTTTTGATAGCTTATGAGGTACTAGTGAGGGGAAAAAGTCTAGGAAAGTGTGTAGGAGAGATGTAGTTTCAAGGCTCAACATACCCCCACTGTGAAGGTGTTGCATGTCCCCATGCAACCAAAACTTTGACCATCCTCCCTTCAGTTCATGTGTTCTGAGACCTTTGCTAACACATCCAGCCTTCTTCTCTTCTTTCTTGGTACCACTGTCATCCTAGGCTTTCTCATTAGGCACCTGAATTTGAGGTTGATAAGAGCTCTGCTCAACCTCCTGCTCTTTTTCTTCAATTTCATATTCTTCTTCTGCCATAGCCCAAGATGCAACATGGTGTTGTCGTGAATAATTTTGTCCGACCTACTTTGTTGCTTCAATGTTTCATTTTCTCTTTTGATGTGTCTATTCAAGACCTCCAGTTCAAAAACTTCCTATTTTAGTGATTGGATTAGAGCTTCCTGTGCTATATTAGGCTGGGTAGATGAAGTGCCTGGATCTGTGGCAGTCTTCTCCAACGACTCGATAAAATCATACATTTCTTGTTGGTTTGGAGATATCTTAGGTGTAGTCTTTCTTGGGCTGACCCCAAAATCTGGTTGAAAAGGATTGATCTCAACATCTGGAGGACTAGTCTCAATATTTGATTGAGAATGTGGTGGGCTACGGCCAGGAGAGATTGCTGGAGACAGTTTTATTGTTTCTTCTCCTAAGTCAATGAAGGGGGCCCCTTTAGTTTGTACTTTCCTCAATTTTCCTTCAAGTCTGGAGATCCTCCTTAGATTTTGTGAGGTGGGGTCTCCTTTCTCCACACTTTGTTTTTCTTTCCCTTTCCTCTTTGCTACAGCTGATTGTTCCCTAAGATAGATTAGTCTTTCAGAGAGTATTTGATCTTCTCCTGAGGGAGGTTCTGGGGTTTGATAGGCAGCTTCGTCTTTTCTTTTCCCTTTTAGTCCCCCCTTGCTTCCTACTCTTAGTTCTTTCCTTCCTACTTTCAGACAACTTCTCTTCCTTACCAGTGTCTTTAGCTATGTTACTAGGAGTGTCCTGAATGTTCACACTTATTTTCTTTCTCCTACTTTTCTTTGTTGAGCTACTTTCAGGTGTTTCAGGGGGGTTCTGAAAGAAGTTTCGAATCAAAAATTGTTCCCAAGTCTCTTTTCTTTCCTTCAACTATTTTTCAATTAAAATTTTGACAAGGTCGTGATGGTAAAGGTGGGGCTCTATGTCATCCAAGTTCTTTTGTACAGTTGTGGACATCTTTTTCAAGCTATTCAACAAAAATTAGGGTGAATTGATAGTTTGAATTTCTAGAAAATTCATTAGCAGCCGAGTGTGGTACATGTACATGGACCCAAACCGTCCTTCACATGTAATAAAATTTTGTATTATCAATAATAAATTAGTCCACTTTTCCTCCAGAGCAGAAACAGGGATTCCACGTTTGAAGATAGTGATATCCATACCTGGGTTACGCAACATAATCCTCTAGGCCTTCTCATCAAATTTTTTTTTTTGAACCACTATTCCCCTTCCTCTGGGAGTTCTGTTGCTGCTGCGATAGATGCCTCCATGACTAAGAATTTAAGATCTCCAACCTCAACTTCCACGCCATTAAAAGACCTTGCAAATGTCTTCGTAACTTCTTTGTTGTGACCTCTGAATTTCTGGATGAACTACAGCCACTGTGCCTTCCTTAATACATTTTTCAATTATGGGTAACCCTCCATGAAGTTAGGCCCGTCCGGCTCTGTTCGCACCAGTAGGCCCATTCCTTCCTCTACTTAAAAATACATCTGTGACTGATGGACTGTGAGTAGTGGGCTAACAGAGGTGAAAGGGTTATGTTAGCGGGAGATGGAGAAGGACTGTGGAGAAAAACCAGTATTTGTAAATGGAAGAATAGAGAATAAGTAGTGAGAATGAGTTCACGGAGCACAGGCTTATGTGAACAGGGCAAATGCAACTTTAATGGGATAGTATGGGAATAGAGTGAGCTCTACAGAGCTTTGAACTAGACAGCTGTGGAATAGACATTAACATGCTCACAAAATGGCTACGGAATTTGTGTGGCAGGAAAGAGCCGTGATCAAATCGATTACGTCCCCATAATTACCCAGTTTAACAGTTGGAGTGTCAAAGTAAAATTAGACATGAGTTAAATTCGGAGACGGATCATGAGGTTGTTAAAAATTAATGCAAGGTTCGTGGTGGAATTATGTAAAGGCTATGGAGTGGTTATGAAAGTTATCAAGGCGAATCATTACATATGGTGGTTTCATAACTATATAGAATGTGCTTTAAAATGCTATTTGAAATGAACTTTGCTCATACCTTAGGACTTTACCACTTCCGTCCACTGACCTTTGATTGGTTGCTTCTTGTTGATGCTTTTAGGTGCTTTATATCTTCAAAATATTTCCTTTGTCATACCTTCATTTGGTTCTTATTATTATTTGGCTAACATATGACTGTCAGTGTTGAATAACAGAGTGTTAGTTGCGAAATTAACAATCAGTTGCGAAATCGGTTTTTAGCTGCGGAAACAGGATTCAGCTACGAAAACTGACACAGTGATCATATGACTGAATGGAGATGGATGAAGGATGATTGAGTGAATGAAAACTGGTCATGAAAGGACTTTTATTGGTGGAATATGATGATAAAACGAAATTAAATGAAGTGAAGTGGAGTGAAATGAAGTGAAGTGAAGTGACATGAAACTTATGAAATGAGAGAGAGATTTTTTTTGGAAAATATAGGGCATTGGAAGTTTCTGATTTTCGCCCTGTATTTTCTGTATAAGACTGCCAATCGGTGATTGGTTTTCAGGCTTATACAAATTTTTATTTTATTTTTATTTATTTATTTATTTTTTTAAACAGAAAAGGACAAGGACTAGGTTGGTGGAGAAGAAGGATTCTTCTTCACCAGCCTTATTGCAGAATTATCCTGAAAGATTTCGACAAATTCCTCCTTTGAGAGTGGCTTATGATAGATCTTTAATCTGTGACCATTCACAATAAGAGGAGTTTGATATTCGTCAATGGTTTTGATTCTTACTACTCCATTGCTAAAGACTTTGTCAATCTCATATGGCCCAAGCCAATGAGTCTGAAATTTACCTTTGAAATCTTTGAACTTGGAATCAAATAGCAATGCCCAATCTCGAAACTTTTTCTCTTTGATGTATTTGTCATGCTACTTGGCTCTTTGATATTGAACTAGATCAGTTCTTAGGATTGCCTCTTGCCTGATCTCATCTAGTCCATTCAACTGCTCCATTCTATGCTTTTGGGCTTCTGATAGATCCATTCCCAACTGAACTGCCATCTTGAAAGTTTTAACTTGGAACTCAATGGGGAGCAGGACTTCTCTCTCAGCCTCTGCATGCATCAATGGTTTTCTCTACCTCCAAGCGACCTTTAGCAACCTTCCAGCGACCCTTTTCAGCATCTTTCAGCTCTCTCTGGTTTTTTTCTCGACCTCCAAGTGACTCCAAAAACTCCCTCAGCTACTATGTGCATTCGCCCCCCGTCAATTAGGATTTTTGGCTCCTTTGAGGTATTCTTCTGGCTCTGTGACTTCCCCAGTCATTTCTCTGTGTGTAGTCATCCCTTTATGGCTCTGTGGCTTCTCTGCTCCTTGTCTCTTCAACTAGCCATTTGGCTTTGTGGCTCTATGGCTCTCAAACACATCATTGTCTGCAAAAATGCCTGCTTACAGTGTGGCACAATGATCAGGGGAAGTTACAAAGGATTTGCGGCCTTCCCTCAAGCGAAAACTCGAAAATGGATAAAATTCCACTAGACAGAGTTTTACTGGAAAATACACTATCAGGCGTGAAATCTAGACTTCAAATTCCATAAAATCTCCCCTATAAACCCTATCGGGTCCACCAGTAGTCGATATATCACGTCACATAGGCGGATTGGCCCAAACCCCAAATACACGGGAATACATTGAAAAATCTGAATTCCCAGATTTCAAAATTTATGAAATCGGGTCTATAAACCCATTGGGTCTACACTTTATTGCTTATTTCTATTGCATGGTGTAGTGCTTAAAAACCAAATACACGGATAATACACAGAAAATTTGAAAAACCTGGACTTCAAATTTTATGCAATTGAGTCCATAATCCCTATCGAGTCAACTCGTTATCGACATATCACATATCGTTGTCGTAACAACCTGGGGCATGGTCCTTAACCTTCTCCAATCGTCGATCTGTCGATCAACCGATCATCGCAATCAACATATCACAGTGCCTGGGGTCCCGATATCGAGCGCAGCCTACCTCCGACCTGATATATCGGTGATCACTGATTAGGGGTTCTTTTTTCCCTTGTGTTAAGTCCTCCTTTTCAACCTTTGATGCGATTTTTCCTTAAGAACCTTTTATGCCATTTTTCGAAGAATTTGCCTCCTTTTCAAAGGAACAAAGGCAAACTTATTTTTGTGATAACTTCATCATCCAAAGTCCATTTTAGCCCATTCAAGTTGCAGTAGATTCAGAATGAAAAGATCTATGCAATGGGACTATTTCCATGAACATCCTTAGATATTCATTTTCCTCTGTGAGGAACACTTTAGACTTTGAAATCTAAGTCAGATCCATTTTTGGATCAGTAGACATACCTGTGGAGAAGACATCTCCCTGAGCCGCTTATGATCTCGTCAAAGGATGGGAGGGTGGTTGGTATGGTGTCTTCCCACACTTCTTCTTTGATCCTTTCACCATGTCCATCTTCGCCACTTCATTTTCCATCTACTATCCCTTTGTAACTTCTTCCTAGGTCAACTGTTGTGGGTGAGGTTCCGGTTTTTCAAAACCCTGATTCTCTGCCTCATTCTTTTCCTTACGATTCAGTAGGAAATTTCTGAATAGATGTCTGACCTTATGACATCTTTGGCACCGATAAGGGACTCCTTCATAATCCAATAACTTCTTCTGCAAGAAGGATCTCCATTGTATAGTTATGTTCTCCTGTAGTCCTCCTCTGGTCTCTAAGTGCACCAAGATCCTTTCATAAGCCATCATCCACGTGGTCTAGAATGATTTATCATATTCCATGTAGTTGTTGAGCAAGTTCCCAATCCGTATGAAAATATCTTTTGACCAAAACTGCAGCGGCAAGCTAGGTAGCCTGATCCAAATAGGTCCAACCCTAATCTATTCTATCTCCGGGTTAAATAAGGGTGTCCATCACTTCAATAATGCAGGGGCATGCTTGAAATTCCAATAGGAAGACAGTACCCAGTTTGTGTGGTCAGGTCTAGCAAATCTCAACGCAAACCAACCACACACAAATGTTTTTACAAAGGGGATGTTAACCAAATGGTGTCCCCAAACCTCCGAGGCCCAAGTCTTCAAGTGTGTTGTAGTGTAATTTCTACCCCTAATTCTACTGACAAGAACTTTATCTACAAAGTCCATGGTGTCGCCCCATTGTATGTCCTCCCCGAGCCTCAGTATTACATCCTCCACCCTGGTCTTAAAGCATTTGTACTTCTTCAGGGTTGAGGCTCACCTGCTGATGGATAACGTTTTGAGCCTCTTTTGATATCCTTTGTAACTTCCATCGTGGGGTTAGGGTTTGCGGGGATGGCATCCAAGAGTGGCGGAATGATCAAGAAATAGAATGATGGGGGATTAGAAGAGATAAGGGGGTTTAGGGGAGCTTGTTCCAAAGCAGAATTGGTAATGACAAGTGTAGTGTGGGTAACCGAGGACGACGGGGGTTCAAAAACAGGGCCAGAGTCATCAGGGCTAGGGTTTAGGCAACTCGAGATAAACCCCAAGGTAGTTGGCGATGGGGGCAGTGAGGAGAGAGCCGACCAAGTTAGTGGGTCATCCAGTAAGATAACTGCAGGGTTGGAGGGGCTAGAGAACTGAGGTAGCTCTTCAGTAGTGCTGGTTAGGACATCGTTGTAGGGAATCATTCCCTCTGATGCTAAGTGTGTGGACATCCAAATGGAGCCCTCCTCTAGCAGGTATTCCGAGTAATCCACAAGGTCTATGTCCATCACACCAGCTACCAATGGAGCAGAAAAATGAAACCAACAGTGAGTGTGGCGAAAAGGGTGGTAACTGATAGCGAACACGGGATCAATGGAGGAGAAATGATGTCGAGGGTGCTGAACCGGTGAGGAGATATCAGGTAGTGGGTAAACGAGGAGGTATCGCGACGAAAACACATCAGTGAGCCAGCAAGGAGGAGAGTAATGAGAAAAAACCTTTAGTTAAAAACTGAAGCATATAATACCCCCCCTAGACTTCTTGTTCCGAGAGATATTTGTTAGGACGGGCCAGTTTCGTTGTTTGCAGTAGTATCCCTTACTGCAGACAAAAAACCCTCTCATTTTTCCTTATTGTCATCTACCATCATTGATCATTACTTATGAACCAAATGTTTCCTAATTCAAAAGTGTTAGTGTTATATGTATGTAATAACTTAATTGATCTTACATTTACATTGATAGGATCTTAGATTCGCACTCTCTTGTACCTTAATTTTTTTTACCAAGTCATTAGTGATTAAAATTTCATCAAGCAAATATTCTTGCTTAATTTATTATTATTATTCATTACATATTGACACAAACATGTTGAGTTATGAATGACCTGGTGTAATGATTTTTTTTAGTAATCCATTACTTTATTTTTAATAGATAAATAATAAATTAATATAATAATTTTTTTATAATAATATATTGTTAATTTTTGGGTTCTTCATGGAATAACAAGGGTTTAAAGTTGCGACCTCCCTTGGCTCCCGTGGCCCTCCATTGGCCCTCTACCTGGCAGCCCTTGCTGCTAGGCTTCCTTCCTCCCTCCCTGGTTCCCCTGCATCAGGGCTTAGCCTTTCTCTCTCGACTGGTGTTGCTGTTGGTCCTCTCTCGGTCCCCTGGCTCCCATGGCTGGGAGTGTCCCCTCCTAGCCTCATGACTATGATTAACAAGCAAAGATATTTGCTTCTCTTTTTTTTGAAAATGGTGCTACTTGATCCAAACCCACAGCCTCAAGGTTTGTCAAAAACTGGCGGATATCCCAGAAATTTCTCTTCCTCCAAGTCTCCCAAGGAAAGCAGCAATCTCTCTAGCTGAGAGAGGTTTGGTTGGACAATTTACTGGTATGTAGCCTTCACCTAGAGCTATTCAAAAATGGGTGGAGCATAATTGGAATGCAAACATACAAGGGAAAATCGCTATAAGACTCTATGGAAGAGGATACTACATGTTCCTCTTCGAATCCAAAGAAGACCAGAATCTCATCTTCAGAAACGACCCTTACTTCATGGACTCAAGAGGTCTCTACCTGAACAGATGGTCACATAATTTCAACCTAGAAATGGATATTCCCAATGCAGTTCCAGTCTGGGTTCATTTGCCTCACCTCCACCTCCATTGTTGGGGAGATGAATCAGTCAAAGCAATAGGAAATGTTGTTGGAAAATACATTGACAAATGCGAACCAAAGGACAACATGCATGCATGCACTAGGATCTGCGTAGAAGTGGACCTAGGGAAGGGCCTCCTGGAAGCTATCAAGATCAAAGTGGACCAGTGGACCCATATTCAGCAGCTAGACTATGAACAAATCCCGTTCAAATGTAAGGTATGCCATGAATACGGTCATTTTGCTAATAGGTGTAGCAAACTTAAAGAAACTGAAATGACTGAGAATGTAGAAACCAATGAAGACACATGGGAGCAAGTAAAAAAAAAAGAAAACAAACCCTAAGCAACTAGGACCAAAACCAAAGCAACCCCAAGAAAATCAGGCCCTTACCCCACCTTCCCCCCCCCCCCCCATCTTGACCCAGTCAATTCCTTTAACTTCAAACCCATTCGAATCCCTGGAAGAAGAAGAGCATTCATCCCCACAATCTTTGTCTCAAGACAAAGCATTAGCAGTTATCCACTCTCCCTCTCAAAATTTTCCCTCACCTCCTCCCACCATAGACTGTATCCTTACAAGAAACAAAGTCAAAGAAGCAAGCATTACTTCAAAGCAGCCAAAAAAAGCTGGCAGGAAATCGAACAAAGAAATAAGAGATGAAACAATAGCTAAAGAAATAGCCATAGGTACTCAACAACCGATGGATTCTTTTCTAGCCAAACAAAGAGGAAGTGTGGAGAAGACAAAGGAGAAGAGTGGGACACACCAAAAAGCAAGTAAGTAATGATTTTGGTCTCTTGGAATAGCAGGGGCTTGGGCTCCTCTCTAAAATCCAACGTAGCCCTGATATCATTAGTCAAGAACAATTGGATATCTTTTTGATCCAAGAGACCAAAATGTCAAATCAAGACTTTCAAAAATTCATTAAAAAACACAGAAGCTTTGAAGGAATAGCGACAAATTCATTGTGGGCCTCAGGAGGAATAGGTACAATGTGGAACAAGAGAAATTGGGATCTCATCAGTCAAAAATCAACTCACTGGTGTGTCCAAAATGATCTCAAAAACAAAATCACAAATGAAAAATTTACAGTAGTAAATATTTATGCTCCAAATCATTATAGGGACAAAGCCCATTGTTGGGACTCAGTTAAATCAGAGATGCATGGAAGCCAACGAAGTAAGATGATCATAGGAGGTGACTTGAATCTAATAAGGAACATTGAAGAAAAGATGGGAGGAAAATACTTCAGTGACCCATCGAGAGTTGCTCTGGAAAAAATAATAGAAGCCCACAAACTCATTGATATCTCGCCATGTAATGGAAAATTTACATGGAGCAAAAAAAGAGTGGGAACTCAAAACATCAAAGAACGACTAGACAAAATCCTAATTCATGAAAGTATAGTAGCAAAATTCCCATCCATAAAAAGCAAGATTGTTCATGCCACAGCTTCAGACCATAAACCTGTGGTTTTGAAACTTGACAGAATAGAAAATTTTGGGCCAATTCCATTCAAATACAACAGAAATTGGGACAGCAAGGAGGACCTCAAAAACATCATCAAAGACAGTTGGGAGAGGGAAGTTATTGGATCCCCTCACTTTGTCTGGGAATCCAAAATAAAAAACATAAGAACAACAATCAAAAAATGGTAAAAAGAGAATGCAATAACAGAGAAAAACAAAAAAATTGAGTTGCAAAGAAAATTGGAAAAATGGTTCCAGGAAAAGAAAAACTAGCAAATTTCAGAGGAAGAGAAAGTTCAGGAGAAAAACATTTTCATGGAATTATACAGGTAGAACAGAACTGAGGAGGAAGAGCTAAGATAAAAATCGAGATGCCTCTGGCTCAAAGCGGGAGATAAAAATACATCTTCCTTCCATAACAGTCTCAAGCTCAGAAGAGCTGGAAATGAAATAGACAAAATCCTTGCTGAGAGGAAAGAATTAAGAGAGCAAGAAGAAACTAAAGAAGCAGCCCTAACCACTTTAAATCCCTCTTAACTACTAATTCCCTGTAGGAATTTACAGGGTAAGTTCCATAGACATAACACCAAAGGACACTGCTCACAAATAGATCAGAGATCAATACACCAGTATTTTTGACGTGGTTAAAACCCTCAAAGAGGGAAAAAGTCCACGGCCTAAGCCAACACGGCCACTTCAGGCAATTTATTAATAAAAGAATGAAATTTTACATAAGCTTCTCTCATGAACACTTAACCTACAAATGACCCTCCATGCTCTTTAAATAGAGATCATGGACCAATCGGGTGTTTAGCCATGGATCAAGTGTCGGTGATACCGAGGAGAGAATGAACTGTCTGATCACTACATATCGTGACCATCGCATTGTAAGTTACAAAAGTACATAGTAAAGAAACACACTTTACCTAACTCTATACTAGACCAAGTTATACTTAACTATTTCCTATGTGTCAGAATATCCTAACATCCCCCCTTAAGAACAACTTGGGATAGGATTGAAGGATTTACAAATATGACATAATAGGAGAAGGAAGGAGGCACTAGAGCCTATCCCCCCTTAGTGACAACTTCCTGAACTCCAAGCATATATCGAAGTTTAGTGAACTTCGCCTCTGTGAGAGCCTTTGTGAAGATGTCTGCAACCTGATCATCTGTTGAACAATATTGCACTTCAAGAACATGGTCATGAATGAGCTTTCTGATGAGGTGCATGTGTAGTTCAATGTGTTTGCTACGCTGATGCTGAACTGGATCTTTGCAAAGCTGAATGGCACTTTGATTATCACACCAAAGTGTAGTCGGATGCTGCTGCTCAAAGCCAAATTCTAATAGGATCTGACGAATCCACAAGGCTTCCTT
>APFE031530752.1:117954-132757 GCA_000404065.3 Pinus taeda
TCACTACTATTATAATTTTTAAGTGTCTATTTTTCTTTAAGTTGGTACATATAACTTCATTATCATGTGGATCGCCAATTGAATTACTTGTTGAAACTTAAATATATTAAATATTTAAATTTATGTTATAATATTATTATTTTTTTAAATTAGAATTTATATTGCCTCAAAATATCATCTTACAAAACCATAAATCATTGTTTAGACTCAGCTATGCAATAGTCTTCCACTTAGGAAACCATAATTGTTGATAGCTTACAAAAATCTAAGTCTATCAAAATACCAATACTCGTTACTGTTAAGTACATAACTGTTAAAATAAACTACTCTATTGAAACTAAAAGGCATAAGCCAATCGGCTAAGTGAAACATCAAGTGTTTGGGGAAGTGGTTGGGGTTAGATCCTTGGCGCTTGTACCTACTGGGGTTGAAGGATCCAAGCCACAATGAAGATGGCCTTCCATTTGAGCAAAAAATGTATCCAAACTGACGAGACAGGAGCATTGATGGTGTTGAAATCACTTAATTTCATTCAAGAAGGAGGTGATGTCATTACAATCCTTTGTGTTTCTTCTTCAAGACCCTTCTAGGAGTATCTTCACTTTCCACTGAAGGGTAATGGAATTAAGATATGGGCTTTGTTGTCCTCTGGTATGTCCAAGTTTAGGAACCCAATGGGCTAGTTCAGCTTGGGTTTCAAAATTAGATTATGCTTGGTGCTCATTAAAATTCAAGGCCTCTAGTTGGTGAATTTCCTCTTGGGTTTCCAAAGGTGTGGAGGAATGGAATATGGTCACAACATTCTAAGCCTAGGATTCAACCCATGTCTTGCCTTGAAGGCGCCTACCACTAGACCCTCAGCAACAATGCATCCACTAGTGGGACATGGTAAACTAAGATATAAAAGGCCAAATTAAAAATGACCCCTAGTAGACAGAGAAACTAATAAACTAGGATGAAAGGATTCTTAACTAAATGGATAAATGTTTAACACTCAGTTGCATGACAAGTCTATAACATAATCTAGCTAGATGTAACATAGGATAAACAGAGAGAGAAGAACTATGGGTAAGGTCTGACGGGCATAGGAATCTAGTGACACCAATAATAATGCACACCACCAAGGCACTCTGCAAATTATGAACCAGATTCCACCATACAAAGACCAACAAACTACCATAATTAAAATGTTATAATTGGCAACTAGGGCCAAACTCCATGTGGGTCATCTTATTTATGGCAACTGATATTTTTCTTGGATTCCTCTCATCGAGAGGTGTAGGATTGATCTAAAGATCATCTGATTTTGATAAGTATTCCTGGAGTATGAATTTATGAATTTATTTGTGTTATAGGACAATTTGTCAAGGTCGGCCAGCAACTAAACAACACCCACATGTGCTCAACGTTTTAGTATAAAAAGATATGACTTGACAGTCATTTCACACACACTTCTCTCTTGATTTCTCTCCATTTGCCTTGGGTTTTATTGTGAGAGAAATCTAGGAGGAAGAAGCCCTAGATGTTGGAGGAAAGGAGGCTGCCCTAGCCACAGCAAAGAATACAGGCCAGCAAAGCTATGGAAGGGATCTACGTTGACATAAAGGAGCTCATGGAATAAGTTTAACACAGCTATGGAGGTGGCCTTAACAAGCCATAGCCGCAGTCTTAAAGCAAACCTAACGCTCTCCTAAATTTGCCCTAACCGTAGGTCTGTTCAAGCCCTAGACGTAGGTCTATTGAGCTGTCTTGGGAGTAAGAAAGGGTAGTGTATGATGCTACAAGAAGAGGCCAAGGTAGTGAGGGAGTTAAGGTATGGTTCAAGGCTAACCAATTTGTTGTTAGAGGGCCAAGGAGTTGAGCTTGGAGGTTGAGTTGAAGAAGGGTGATTACAGGTCTATTTGGGGAAGCGAAAAGGTACAGGAAGCCTATTTTGAGTGGGTTGTAGGTGATAGCATGGGACTGTGGTAGGCCGCAGTCCTAACCACCTAAAAATAGGGATAGTGTGGAAAGGTTGAGGGCTCAAACATGCCCAAAATAGCAGCATGCTAGGGGAGGTGTCTCATGAAGGTGTGCGCAGTCTTTGAGGGTTGTCTTTGGATTTTAGGGATGCCCTAGTGCCCTAACTAGAACAACCACGAACTACAGTATACAAACATATTTGGAGAAACATTTGTATGGTTTGTTGGAAACTAGATACATGAGACAACAAGGTCACTTGGTGGAGAAAGAAATAAGACAACAATCAATGACATGGTGCAGTAAGGCTATAATGGGACAGCAACAATAGCATAGTGCTGCAAACTCATTAGGATAGAAACAAGGAACAACATGCCAAATGGGATGGCTAGGCTATGGTGCTTGTTGGAGCATAGAAAATGGGACAACATTATGCCAAACATGGAATGGAAATGTCACTAACAGTGGGACAACTGTATGCCACATGGGACAGCAGTGGCTAGCATGGTGCAGCTATGGCACATGGGACAATTGTGGTAGCATGGTGAAACAATGACACATGGTACAACAGTGGCAATATAAGGTGTAGCAGTATGATGTGTGCAACATGGTCATGAGGTCTACCATAGTGATGATGGGTGCAGCATGGTGAGGTGTCGCATGATGACAAGGTGCAGCATGGTGAGGTGCAACATGATGACGAGGTGGAGAATAATGATAGGTGAAGGAGTCACCTTGGAGAATCAGTTGAAGCAGCATGTCTTCAATTGAGTTTAGTTATCACATGTATCATCTTCTTAGAGATGATCTATGCTCTTATTTAGATAAGTCAAAGTGTTGACTTCTGTTGCAAATGTACTATCTCTCTCTCTCTCTCTCTCCCTATTGAACTATTGAAGAACATATAAGAAGAATTGATCAAGGGTTTCCCCACATTGGGGTTTGTCCCTGGTTAGCACCACATCTTGTGTCCTCTTGTCTTAGCTTGTCTTTTGTGATCTATGTTTATGTTCTATCTGCAATTTAGTTTAATGCTAATGTGATTGCTAATCTGGAAAAGATATTGAGCTAACTATGAAAATTTAAATAAATAACTCTAAGCACAGAACATACCTAAACTTAACATGGTATTAGAGCTATGGTGAAGACAAAGCCCAAGCAAGAGTGAAAGAGAAATCATCGAAGATAGTTGGGAAAGGACAAAAAGATCAATGGATTCCTCATTCCTCTTCAAATTCACCAAGGGTGAAGTCAAAGAAGATAATATTATCAGAATGGCACAGTGGAAGCTCCTGATGGTCTACGTAAAGATCACTTCAATGGGATGTTCAGATATAAGGGTTGAAGGAAAGGAAAATGCCTTGTTTGCAATAAGAGTAACCATTATGCAAAGGAGTGTATGCATGACAAGGACACATCACTTGATGATGATAACAATCATTCCAGGGACATCTTCAATGATCAGAGTAATGACATGTAATGCTAGTCATCAAGGAAACAACTAACTTTTCAAGAAAGCAAGGAACCCCAGGTATGAAGAATCAAATGTTGTTTCTAATAAGATAAAGAAGCGTTATCTTGTATTGGTTGTCTCCTTCAGACTCTTTGGGAATCTGGCTTATTGATTGTAGTGCTTCAAGGCACTTCATCGAATAGAAGGGTGCTCTCTCTAATTTGGTAGAGATGGAAACAATCATGGGATTATACTTGGAGTTAATGCCACCTATCCTAGAAAGGGTGTAGGTAATGTTACCCCTTAGTTGGATGAGGGTAACTCGATTCATTTACAAGAATATCTTTTATGTACCTAATTGCAAGAAGAACCTAATGTCCATTTCGACAATGGAAGTCAAAGATTTCATAGTGGCACTCATCGATGGAAAGGTACGTGTTTGAAAATAGAATTTTCAAAGATGCTTTTACTCATGGGTTGAGGGTTGGAAATTTGTATCAAGTTGTAGGATGGTCCATTGGGGACCATGTTAGTTGACACATCGCATCTATAGCACCAGAGGTCTGCTTATTGAGGGGCCCTACCGGATGTGAGTCAGATAGTGTTAGGGATACTTGAATTCAAGAAGAGCATGAAGGTACATTTTTGAGATGTACTGAAGGAAAATCCTACAAGGGGACCATTCCCCTCATGTAGCAGGTCCACAGGTTTGGAACAACTCTAGGGGTTTGAGATTCATGATCAAGAATCTCATGTATGCAGGTGGAATAAATCCCTTTATGGCTTGAGGCAAAACACCATGGGCTTAGTTTGAGAGGATTGATAGATGTCTAATGAAACTGAGATTCACTAGGTGTGAAGTTGATCCAAACCATTGCTTGAAGGTTGTGGATGATAGACCTCTCATACTAGCACCTTACGAGGACGACCGCTTTCTGATAGGTGCATACCCTCTCATTTGCAGAAGTAAGAAGGAGTTGAATTTCATATTTGGAATGGTGAACTGCAAACCCGTGACTACCTCGATGATGCTTAATTTTTTTATGTGGTAGTGATGCCTGACTAGATTTGGGAAATGCTTATGAATTTCATAAACTCATTCTCTTTGATGTTCTTTGTGAACTTCTGTCCGGATACGTGTTTTGCAGTTAGCATGTTGGGCTCATGTTTGGTTAAGCCTCACTGAATTGGTGCCAAGAATCATCTGATATATCTTCAGGGCACAATCTCTCATGGATTGAGATACACTACTAGAAATGTGAAGCTGCATGATTATTCAAATGCTGACAAAGCAGGAAAAGTGGAGGATCTCAAGAGAACTTTTGAGTGCTAATTCTAGTTGGAATCTGCTCAATATCCCGGATGAGAAGGAAGTAGAAGATAGTTGCTTTGAGCGCCACTGAGACTGAATATATAGCTACGAGTATGACCTCATGTGAAGTTTCCTGGTTGCGAAAGCTCTTTAGTGGATTGTTTGTACACATGATGGATACCACTGTGATCTTCTGTGTCAACCAGAGAGGGATTCGATTATTGAGGAATCTCGTATTCTATGATTGCTCCAGCATATAGACATCAGATACTACCTTATTTTGGATATGGTACGTCAATGAGTGAGGAGGCTCCATCGCACTGACACTGATATACAGGTCACAGACATTCTATTAAAGCCTCGGGGAAAGGTCAAATTTGTGACTTCCTAAATGACTTGGAGTCATTGCGAGACCCTCTTATAAGGGTCCTACATGATGCATGCATTGAGCTTTGGGAGCTCCAGGGGGCTTGGGGTACTTCTTGGAGCAACAAGCAGCCATAGGGCAACTAACCATCCCCTAATGGTGCATTGTGTACAGGGTGAATGGTTCAGCCTTCCCTTGTGATACCCCATGGCGACTTATGGATAGGCTGAGTGGTTCTCTTGTCGAGGCATCCTACCCATGTAGGATGGGACTCATGGGAAGTACCTATCATCTGGCCAATGAGCAGGGAAATGGGGTTAGGGACCATAGTGGTACTATCGATGGACGCATCATTGTATCTATTATACTCTTTATGCTAGGATGACCTCCATTGATCTGGGATCATCTAACTGATTTGGGATCAGTATGAGTGGTTTGAGACACTCTCTTTTGGTATTGATCTAGGACCAATTGGCACTGACTTCGGGTCAGTAAGAGTGGTATGACACACTCTCTTCATATGGAACTGACTTCGGGTTAGTAGAGAATTGTATGAGACATTCTCAATCAATTCTTCTTCTTCATGGTTCAGTAGAGCAAAGTAGACTAGAGCAATGCAGGGTACGGATGGCAGAGATAGTATAGTCGGACAAATGGATCAGCGGATGGAGTTCACCCTAGTTGAGAGGGAGTATTAAAATTTGCAACTAGGGCTAAACTCCATGTGTGTCATATTATTTATGGCAACTGATATTTTCTTGGATCCCTCTCATCAAGAGGTGTAGGATTGATATAGAGATAAACCGATTCTGATAAGTATTCATGGAGTTATGAATTTATGAATTTATTTGTGTTATACGACTATTCGTCAAGGTTAGCCAACAACTAAACAACATCCACATGTGCTCAACGTTTTAGTATAAAAAGAGATGACTTCAGAGTCATTTCACACACACTTCACTCTTGATTTCTCTCCACTTGTCTTGGGTTTTAGTGTGAGAGAAATCTAGGAGGAAGAAGCCCTAGATGTTGGAGGAAAGGAGGCTACCCTAGCTGTAGGAAAGAAGACAAGCCATTGAAGTTATGGAAGGGATCTACGTTGACCTAAAGGAGCTCATGGAAGAATTTTAATGCAGTTATGGAGGTGTCCTTAACAAGCCATAGCTGCAGCCCTAACGCTCTCCTAAATCTTCCCTAACAGTAGGTTTGTTCAAGCCCTAGACGCAGGTCTATTGAGGTGTCTCGGGTGCAAGAAAGGGCATTGTATGATGCTACAAGAAGAGTCCAAGGCAACGAGGGAGTTAAGGCTTGGTTCAAGACTAACCGAGCTATTTTTAAAGGGCCAAGGAGCTGAGCATGGAGGCCGAGTTGAGGAAGGGTGATCACAGGTCTATTTGGGGCAGGGAAAAGTTAAGGGAAGCCTATTTTGAGTGGGTTGTAAGTGACAACGTGGGACTGTGGTAGCCCGCAGTCCTAACCATGTCAAAATAGGGACAGCCTGGAAAGTTTGAGGGCTCAAACATGCCCAAAACAATAGTGTGCTAGGGAAGGTGTCTCATGAAGGTGTGTCACAGTCTTTAAGGGTTGTTTGTGGATTTTTAGAGGAGTTTAGGGATGCCCTAGTGCCCTAACCAGAACAACAATGAACAATAGTATACAAACATATTTGGAGCAACATTTGTATGGTGTGTTGGAAGCTAGATACATGGGACAACAAGGTCACTTGGTGGAGAAAGAAATAAGACACCAATCAATCACATGGTGCAGCAAGGCTACAATGGGACAACAACAATACAATAGTGTTGCAAACTCATTAGGACAACAGCAAGGAACAACATGCCAAATGGGATAGCTAGGCTATGGTGCTTGTTGGAACATAGAAAATGGGACAGCAGTATGCCAAACATGGAATGGCATTGACACTAAGAGTGGTACAGTTGTATGCCACATGGGACAATAGTGGCTAGCATGGTGCAGCTATGGCACATGGGACAGTTGTGGCAGCATGGTGCAACAACGACACATGGGATAGCAGTGGCAGTATAAGGTGCAACAGTATGATGTGTGCAGCATGGTCATGAGGTCCAACATAGTGATGATGGGTGCGGCATGGTGCAGCACGCTGAGGTGCAACATGATGACGAGGTGCAACACAATGGTAGGTGAAGGAGTCACCTTGGAGAATCAGTTGAAGCAACATGCCTTCAACTAAGTTCAGCTATCACATGTATCATCTTCTTAGAGATGATCTATGCTCTTATTTAGATAATTCAAAGTGTTGACTTCTATTGCAAATGTACTATCTCTCTCTCTCTCTCTGTTGAACTATTGAAGAACATATAAGAAGAATTGATCAAGGGTTTCCACATATTGGGGTTTGTCCCTGGCTAGCACCACATCTTGTGTCCTCTTATCTTGGCTTGTCTTCTGCGATCTATGTTTATGTTCTATCTGCAATTTACTTTAATGTTGATGTGATTGCTAATCTAGAAAAGATATTGAGCTAACTATGAAAATTGAAATAAGTTTCTCTAAATATAGAACATACCTAAACTTAACATAAAAGAATTGTAGAAATTGGACATAGAACAAATTATTGTGCAATGGCTAACCCACCAAGATTACAAATGCTTTAGGACAAGGAAAATACTTTTCTGGTCATCTCCCATCCTTGTTCTATCCTTTGATGTCATCGCTACCAATGTCCTAGAGTTCTCCACCTCAACCATTGTTGCCTTACTCTTCATGTGAACGGTTAGCACTAGGAGAATGTATAAAATGTCAACTTATGAGGAGCCTAAACTATCATGCAATGGAGTTGTCTCATAACCAACACTATGGGAAAGGACTTCCCCCTATACCAGAGACGAGCCACAAGAATACCATGGAACATGGGACTGTAACAAGTGGGTGTAGACACCACAAAGCTAACATCAAGGGATAAATAGCCCACCTCTGGTAAGAGAATGTCACAATGACTAAAAAAAACATAGGGTTGAAGTTATCCAACCAAAAGCTCGCAAACATAAGACATGTCACCAACTTAATGTGAAGGGAATGAATAGTGTTTGAACTATGTGTTGCATGAGGTGGGTTAACCACGCCATTCCTCCTCTTAAATATAATAGAAAGTGGAAGGGTGGTAGGATCCCCTACATTAGCACACCTTCCCACACCCCACATGTTATAGTCTAATTTAAATGAACACAATTTATTAAAATTTAATTATTCTAATATAAGAATGAAATTAAAACAATATACTCAATATTTTTATTGTATTGCAATAAAATAATAGCGATATTTATAAATCTTGAATATATATGTTATTTTTCAAATCTAAAATAGGTTTTAAATTACTAACATTAAAATTACTTTTAAATGTTGAATAAATTTAAATATATTTTTAAAATTAAAACAAATATTTTTCTAATATTCAAGACTAAAATCCAAACATAGTAAATAAAAAGTTATATTATTTGTAGTTGATAGATTATGTTTCCAAATCTAAATAATTTTCAAATTAATAAAATCAAGTTTAAATATATTTTAAAATTTTGAAACATTTATGATCTTATACATGTTAAATATTCATTTCCTTACTTTAATTATATTATTCTTTTTCATTTGCATATTTCTTTCTGTTATATCAAATTTATAATCTTTGCTATGTATATGTGAGTAATAAAATATAATTATATTGAAAAGATATGTAAATTATTGTGGAAATTCCATTTAATAGTTCGTTACAACAAATCTGATAATATTATTTTTAAAATATGAAATTGTACACTATTGCAGTTTTATTAGATATCTAGATCTATAGATTTTTCTATGAATATTGCATGCATGCAAATGAAAATTATGCAAAAAATAGAGAAAGATATAATAATATCTCACACACATAAGACACAAGATATGACTTGGGAAACCCTTTCAGGAGAAAACCTAATTGGAATGTGAGGTTTCTCTGCTCTCTCTATGTCTGGAAATATGGTTGCAAGTACAAAGAAGTAGCGGTTTTTGGCATGTGGGCTGCTACAATGTACAAATGCTCTTTGTGTGCTCTGCCTCCTATCCTTCTTGGCTATTTTTGCTCAGTTATGGAACAAATGCACTCAAAAGAATTGAATGCCTCTTCCTCCTAGTGACATGGATATAATATAGTCTGATAGCCTACCAGTGGTTAAGTTTGACTACCTCAAAACTTAACCATAGTTACAATATAGACTCTTCTAAATTCTTTTACATCATAATCACATTTTTATCCCCTTTTCCATGAATAATAGGGACTAACACAACATCCTCCCAAATTATGGGTGTGAAAATAGGAAGGTCAACTTCTGAGTGACATTCCGCATACATAGTTTGATTGACACACTTCTTAAATTGTTGGAAATATCTCTCCGTGTAAAATATAATGAAAAGGTTTCACATCATAGCAACATATTGTTTCCCCCAAAAAACTTCATTTGATGCCACAAAATTCTCCCAAAGGTTTTAGACCTTGTTTTGCCAAACTGGGTCCCATCGGTAAAAACAGTCCCGCAGGTTGATTCCTCCACTTTTTCCACTTCAAATGTATCAATATGGATGATAAATGATATAATTATCCAATATAGATCACACCTCCCCATTATTGGAGGCTTTTGGTCCCTAAAAGCTTCTACTAAATGAGGTGAGGAAATTTTTTCTCCACCTTCTCTGTGGTGTACCATTTAGCGTTTCCTGAAAGTTATCCTTACAACACAATCTACAAAAGGTCATGCTATCCCTATCTTGTAGTTTTGGACCTCTTTTGCAAAATTGTATCTTATGTTAATTATTCCTGAAAATCCAATGCCAAATCCTCCACAAAGTTAGGACTTGTTTTCTTTATGATCTAGCATGGAAGGCTCATAGAGTTTCAAATTATCTACATTGGCAATTGAGTAAATGTGCATATATGGTGGTAAATTGAGTCAATAGGCATTATCACCTGCCGTTTCAAGTATCTTGAAGGGACCATACCTCAGAGCCTTGATTTTCTTACCAAGCCCCTAAAGCCTCTCCTTATTCAATTGTAGTCGTACTTTGTCTCCCACCTTGAACTATTTCTTTGTTCTATGTTGATCATGCATGGCCTTATAATTATCCTCCAACTTTTGCAATGTCTCTTTTACTTGTAGATGGATCTTCCTGATCTTCTCTATAAATTTTCCAACCCTCAAGGCGCCTCTTATAAGATCTTCCCTCAATCCTCCTTGCTACCGATATGCAATGTCTAATGGTGAAGGTGACAAATATCCAAAATAGGTTTCAAATGGGTACTTTCTTGTATAACTGTTGACTACTCTGTTGTAATAATGTTGTATGTATACAATATTTTCAACGCAGGTCTTCAGATGCTTCTGGTTGTATCCCCTCAGAAGTTGCACTAAAGTATTGTTGACTACTTCTATCTTCCTATCTATCAGTGGATTGAATCTTGTATATCTCTTCAACTTCATGTCCATCTTCTCCCATAATGTAGTCTAGAATGCATTGAGAAATATCGTATCCCTATCTAAAATGATTCCCCTTGGTATCCCAAATTGCACCCAAACCTATCCAAATAACAAGTTTGTTGCATCTTGACCACTAATGGTCTTTTTACAAGGCATCGTAACACACATGTTGTTGAACCTATAAACTACCATGAATAGGTAACCATGTCCCTTCTTAGTTGTTGGTAAAACTCCCATAAATTCCATGGAATTGTTTTCCCAAGGACAGTTGGGTCTAGGTAAGGGATGATATAGACCCTGTTTCATGTATCTAGGCATGTTGGTACAGCAAATCATTCATCCTCTTATGAACCTATCTACTTTCTCTTGCATCTTGGGTCAATACACATACCTCTATAACTTGGCCATGGTCTTCCCTGCACTAAAGTTCCCTACAACTTTAAAGGTGTGAGCCTCTATAATCATCTGAAATTGCTCACATTTAGGAACACATAGCTTATCCAGACTATAGAGTAACCCATCCTAGAGATGGTAGTCAATAGTTTTGTTTCCATCATACACATTATTCTGACTCTGCAACTTTTGAAACTACTCCTTGAAGTCCTCATCCTCTTTGTATGCATCTTTATATGCATCATGGGTTAATGGCTCCATGTGCCTAAGAGTCCCCAAATCTATGATCTTTGACGTGGATGGCCTTGAAAGCATGCCATCCAACTTGTTTGTGTTTCCCTTCTTGTAGAAACCCCATCCACTTGTAATGCCTAGTTTGGTGTAGCCTACTCTGGGTTTGCAAGTACTATAGTGATTGGTTATCTGTGTAGAATATTGTCTCCTTTCCCATTGGATAGTGCTTCCACTTCTTCACAACTTGCACCAAGTCATAGAGCTCCTTGTCGCAGGTAGGGTAGTTAAGAATTGGCTTATGAAATACTTTAGAATGGTAGCATACAAGCCTTCCTCCCTACATCAAGACAACTCTCATAACATACCCACTCACATTTGTCTCCACTTCAAAGGGTTGTTGCAAGTTTCGTAATTCTAAAACTAGTGCTTGACTAATTTTCTTCTTTAGCTCCTCGAAAGCCCTTTGCTGACCCTTTCCCCACTAGAAACTCTTTCTACTTGTTGTTATGTTGTGTATTGATGCCGCAACCACTAAAAATGAGGCTATAAATTTCCATTGGTATTTTGTTGCCCCAGTGAAACTTCTAACCTCATAAACATTAGTAGGCACCAACCATTTCATGATGGCTTCCATCTTGGCATTATCTATCTTCAACCCTCCTCTAGCAATCACATACCCCATATACACCAAATATTGTCATGCAAACTCACACTTCTTGAGATTTGCTAGAAGTTTGTGCTTTTTATGTAGAATTTTTGCATCTACAGATAAACACAACTTCCCTAGGTGGGTAGCTACACCTACAACAATAGATTTAAAGAGTTTAACATTTTCTTATAGAAGATAAATAAGACAAGGGACCTACTTGTTATCTCTCACTTCCCTTTCTCTCCTTTTAATAGCTCTCGTCACTCCTTCTCAAACTGAATCCACTCGATAAGTACTTGCAATCATAAATAGAGGAAAAAAAAACCAATCAAAGCAAGAGATATATCTACTATAAGCAAATGGAATTGAAAGCATTTACACATATAATCATCATACATAAATACAAGAATATGGGAAAAGATGTAAACAACTTTATTAAGTAGAAGGAATAGTTACAACCAAAGAAGTCTAATCCCATGTCACTCATCCAGCTTGAGTTCCATCCTTCATCACACCAAAATCACAACACTCAGGAAGCATAACAATACTTTCTTACAATCTCAAACCTCAAACCAATAGTATCTCATTACAAATTCTCAAAGTCCAGCCCCTAATCACTATGATGAGTGTTCAATTTATAGGGAAATGGAGGTGATTTTGTCATAAATTGGGAATTGAATGCCTTTCCAATTTGGGATTTAGTTTCCATGGAGGAAGGGATGAGAGGATAGGAGGTTATTTGATTCATTCCCTATCCAATTTCGAGCTCATAAGATAGGATAAGAGGTGGGAATCTTCTAGAATTATTTAGAATGAAGGAATATTCCAAAAACCCTATGAAGATTTTGCTCAATCTTGCCCAACGCAACTCAAATTGGGCCTAGGTGCTCTATAGAGTAGGCTTGAATGGGCCTAAGTGCTCTGTAGCATAGTTACCCCTAACCAAGGTTGTGCTGGTCCCTCAAGGAGTCATTTCAGGATGTCTTCAGGATAGGAAACTCTCAGGAATGATGGCATTCAATGTGATGACTTGTCTAGGGAATGTAGCAACAGAATTAGGGTTTGATGAGCCCTAAAAGTACTGATCTGAATGTTGGGAGTGATGTGCCCAAATAAACCTATAACAGTTGCCCCTAAAGCATGAAGTCAAAAATGATAATGTTGAGTGATATGATTTACGATGTGATGAGGAGGTTCTGAAGTGGATGGTGACCTGCATGAATTATAATACATAATATCATGACATTTATTATTTTTCATGAATCACTAAGGGAAGGCATACCCATCCTCATCATATCAACTTTCATTACATGTACATAGATAGTTGTCTACAAATATAGACCATGATGGGATGACCATCAATGTAAATCCATTGTACAGATGATTTAGTACTCTCCTAAAATCACAACCCGGATGGATGAAACTAGATCCGCGGTCTTCTATCTCATCTAATCGTTAGCTCAAGTACGAGCCCAACCATGTGAATATGTGATCTGAATTCGAACATGGGAAGACACTGTCTAATTATAAGCCAATAATGTAAGTCGTTAACAGATGCGAGAGAGATCACCAGTAATGATAATGATTCTCAAGGTACTGCAGTACATTCTGCATGGTGTGAATGGATGTTTTGATGTCAAACACCATACAAAGTATTTCGGTCGAAGGCCAGTGATGTCAACCTATCGCCAGAAGCGAGAAACTTTCTGTTGATGTATGCAAGCCCCAAGGTACTGAAAGGGTGTTTCTAAGTAAACTTCTTGGATAATGTGTTGATGTCAACAAGAAGCAACTCATCATAGGAGGGCCTTGATTTATCCCACATCAACGACAAAAAAAAAGTGTAATGATTTTTGGAGACAGAATGTGACTGACGACACAAGGTTCAAGAATGGCGGTCATGAAAATGAAGGTTTATGAGTATTTCAAAGGATGAATTTAACTTAATGAATTCTCTTGAACATGTCAGCGACACTGAATGAATTCGCAACATTGACCCAAAATCAAAGTAATGGATAGTATGATAGACCATAGGTATGATAACCATCAAGCAGATAACCCAACCCAAGTAGTCACAGAGATGAAGTGAAAGTGTCATGTTCAAGAGTGACCTACTGCCATAAAGTGGTTTACCCCTTTTCCAATTTTCCCTAGTAATTACTGACTAGTACCTCTTTATTTTTTATCAAGCTTGAGGAGGATAACATATTCTTGTTGTATAATTCCACCCTTCGGGTGAATCCATTGCTATGTGATATTTTAACAAGTCTAGTGAAGGTGAAACTCAATCTTGGCATGATGGAAAAGTATGTCGCTATTTGATGTTTTAACGAGTTTAACGACAATGATAACTTGGTCCTTTTCATGTTTAGAGAGTTTGAAAAGGGACAAAAAGAAAACTCCACAAGTTCTTTTTCATAAGTTTGTCTCTCAAGTCCGAGAAAGCGTAAAACAATACAAGAGAAAACCTATTGACCATGTTCGATCAATGTATTCCCTTTTCATATGTAATCTATCTCAGTCTAGAAAAGGGTTGAACTTATACTGAGTAGATGTCATTTCCAATCCGTTAATGAGTTGAAAAGGACAAGTGCTCGGCAATCTTTTCATATTTAAAGAGGACTCCATTTAGAGGAATGAGTGGTATCTAGGATAAGAATTCGTTTCAGTGATGTTGGAACTTCTCAAAACATCTTGATTTATGTGAGAGGCTGGCTAATAAGACCACTCATTGCAACTGTCCCTCAAAAAGGGTAAAACAACCAAGTGAAAGCGTATGATTGGCCAAGTAGATAGTGACGATGGAAGGAAAAAAACCAAGGCTCATCTGATGGAAGAGGCTGATAGAATGGAAATCACGAGGGTTAAAATGGACATGGGTTCATTTTTACACAAGCTTGAACCATAAGGAACTATGCTTGGATTCAATTTCATGTTTACACAAGCTTGAAAC
>APFE031530752.1:133588-167216 GCA_000404065.3 Pinus taeda
AAGCCATATTTGGACTGGGAAATGAAAGTTGGTCAACGGTGACAATTCTGCCTTCATGCGGGAAACTCATCACTCAAAAGAGTGTTGAAACAATAGCTCCCATGTCATAAACATAGTCACACGGAAGAAGTAAATTGTAATCTAAAGGGCCTGGGACTACCATCACATTGAGATAAACAATTTTTCCTCCCAAAGTAATAGGCAACTGAGGGAGGATCCCTAATGGTTGACTTGTTCCTTTGTTAAAAGCCAACAGATTCTAGGTAATAAGCACAAGCGATGGTGAACCGAGTGCTTGCCAAGAAGTGGAGGAAAGGATACTCATAGATGCACCTTCATCTATATTAGTGCCAGGTACAATGATATTACAAACCTGTACTATGATATCGAAAGGTAGATAAGAAGGAAGACGGCATCCTACGAGTCGATTCCAATCAAAGGAAGCAACCAGACTAGTTGGAAGGGTTACCGTAAGAACAAGAGAATTATCCCCTTGAGTTACGAGAATAGGAGGATTTTCCTCATGTCTTGATGGAACAGGAGGGTTGCCTCCAAGCTCATTGGAATCTCAAGAAATGAAAAGAACCTAAGTGGTATCATACTCACTCTTTACGGGAAAGGTATGATTAAATGAAGGTGAAATTGGGTCAACTATTTTCTCAACCTGTGATTTGTCAGGTATAGACTCATGGGATTCACATTCAGAGAGAGTATGTTTGACCAACAATTGATTTGGGTTAGTCACTTTATCAACTAGTGAAGGATTAAGGGAGAGTCCCCTGTAACCAGATGGAAGTCACCGTGGAGAAGAAGGACGGTTAACCAACACTTTTTGGGATTCATCCAGATAGGGACAAAGGTGAATGGGGTGATTCCCTTCACATAACCTATAGGGAAAATTAACTTTAACCTTCTTTCTTTGAACTTTACTACCACTAGTTGATGGTGTGTCACCAGCATGATCTTTAGAAGTTAATGAAACAGGACGATGTGAATGAGAAGACCATTCTTCTAAGATATGAGGAATATCAGGACAATTTCGAAGAAGATGGTCTCCCGTACATCGTTTGCAAGGATATCAAACTTTGTGGGGCTTATCGGATGGTTTTTCATTAGAAGTTATATTCGAAGCAATGATTTCTTGGTTGGCCCCCTGTGGAATTTTCTTCTTCTTCTTCTTCTTCCCTCTCTTCTTCTTCTTAGCCACCTGGTTACTAGTGTCAATACTTTCACCAGGTGAAGAGGAAGAAGGGGAAGAAGAAAAAACCGAGGAAGAAGGCAAAGGGTCAACTTTAGGATCAACTGGAGGTTGATTTTGTCTAGTTGGAGGAGTACTCTGTTGCGGAGAAATCACGGCATTTTGAACCAAGGAGGTTGAAAACAACCATACTCGAAAGCCAATGGTAAATCCCAGAAGGTACAATGTAGCCATATAAGGGGCATCAATACTCCTAAAAGGAGGAAAAGGACTACGATTCCCATCAAAAGGAATTCCTTGATTGGTGGACTCCGAAGTTGTTGCCATATGTATCAACCTAAGATCAAATAAGGAGTGAGCATGGAGGATTTTATCCACGGTCAATTGATTTTATTTGAATCAAAATAACAAAACGAAACAAAAGAGGGATAATCTAGGCAAAACGATTACCAAGCAACTATGAATTGCAATATACTACCTCAGTAAACCAAGGACTACGTGTAGGCAATCTCCCTGAATCTTGTGTTCGATGTATCATAATGTACAAGGTGGCTGAGTTGGTTACCTAAGGATGGATAGCAACCTAATGTAGTCCTCCCATATATACCTGAAAGTATGTGGAGGCCCAATTTGTGTTAGCGCTATCTAATGTGAAACCGCATAGTGAGAGCATACCTTTATAGTTTATGTACTGTAATACCGCCCTATATACCTGAAGGTACATGGAAAAGCTATGATATACTTACATACGTGGAATGAGGTATCACACTTGGAATGTATCATAAACAATTAGTGACAGCGACTATGTTTTACGATAACGGAACACATCTCTAGCCTAGAACCTCTAAATGTTTTGTGTTAGGTGACAATGCTCCATTAGGTTAATTGAGATTAATTTTAAGTTGACCTTGATTAAGAATTTTCCTTTCAAGGTTCACCACATGATGTCTTTGAAATTCCTAGAATGCAACTAATATTATAAGCATTATTTTCATTCAATCTGAACAATGAAAACCTTAGCTAATAGGGATAGAGCAATCAAGTTCTTTTAATCAAAGAACAAAGAGCACATCTAATGCAATTTCCCTAAACTATTCTTGTAAGCACACACAAACTTTTCAATGCACAATGCAAGTTTCTCTTTTCAATTCCCTTAATGTTGAGATGAACAAAAGGAAACTAATGCACATACAATCAATCAATCTTTTTGCAAGAACGAAGAGTTTACAACAATTCCTTTTCGAAAGAAATGAAGACTTTTACGACACTTTCTTTTGAGCAAAGATTAATTGACTATAAGCTAACTTTGACAATGAATTGATAATGATAAAGAAATCATTTAAGAAACACTAAAGAATCAAGGCCAAAGTAGGGCTAGGAAGAGAAATACAAATTGATTTCAGAGACACAACAATCATTGATCTTTCAGCAAGCAAAAACAGAAGGAAATTTGGAAAAAACCAAGACAAAGGTGGGATTTTTGACTAAAGGAGGATCAACGCAGTCCTGAATGGGAGACAGTGCACTTCAAAGCACTGTCATCAAGCCAAGGGTGGTCTGTAGTGGTCTGTGTCCTCACCAAGTCTGCGTTGGTGCCAAAGAGGCCATTCAAGGGACTTTCAAGCATGATTTTTTACCAAAAAAGCACTTCAAAAACACCAAAATAAGATCAATAGAGGCAATTAAAGTCTACTAGGGTATACTAGGATGAAGGTAAACTAGCTGGAATGATAATCATTCCCCAGTATGGTCGCCAATTTGTTATGTGGAATTTTGCATCTACGGATAAACACAACTTCCCTAGGTGGGTAGCTGCACCTAGAACAATAGATTTAAAGAGTTTAACCTTTTCCTATAGAAGATAAATAAGAAAAGGGACCTACTTGTTATCTTTTGCTTCCCTTTGTCTCCTTTGAATAGCTCTCATTGCTCCTTCTCAAACTAAATCCGCTCGATAAGTACCTGCAATCATAAACAGAGGACAAAAACCAATCAAAGCAAGAGATCTATCTACTATAAGAAAATGGAATCAAAAGCATTTACACATATAATCATCATACATAAAGACAACAAAATGGGAAAATGTGTAAACAATTTTATTAAGTAGAAGGAAGAGTTACAACCAAAGAAGTCTGATCCCATGTCACTCATCTAGCTTGAGTTCCATCCTTCATCACACCAAAATCACAACACTCCGGTAGCATAACAATACTTGCTTACAATCTCAAACCTCAAACCAATAGTATCTCCTTACAAATTCTCAAAGTCCAGCCCCTGATCACTACGATGAGTGCTCAATTTATAGGGAAATGGAGGTGGTTTTTTCATAAATTGGGCATTGAATGCCTTTCCAATTTGGGAGTTAGTTTCCATGGAGGAATGGATGAGAGGATAGGAGGTTATTTGATTCATTCCCTATCCAATTTCGAGCTCATAGGAGAGGATAAGAGGTGGGAATCTTCTAGAATGGCCTAGAATGAAGGAATATTCCCAGAACCCTATGAAGATTTCACTCAATCTCGCCGAGCACAGGTCAAAGTGGGCCTAGGTGCTCTACAAAGCATGCTTGAATGGGCCTAAGTGCTTTGTAGTGAAGTTACCCCTAACCAAGGTTGTGCTGGTCCCTCAAGGAGTCATTTCAGGATGTCTTCGGGCCAGGAAACTCTTAGGAATGATGGCATTCAATGTGATGACTTCTCTAGGGCATGTAGCAACAAAATTAGGGTTTGATGAGCCCTAAAAGTATTGATATGAATGTTGGGAGTGATGTGCCTCAATAGACTTTTAACAATGCTTCTTTAATGTTTCCAACACTTGTGTCAAATCTGAGTTGTGCTCCTTCGAGGTAGCATGGTATACCAGTATATCATCCTTATAGACAATAGCAAATGAATCTATAAAATTGTGTGTTACATCATTCATTAATCTCATAAACGTAGTTGGTGCATTATATAGGCTAAATGGAATGACTAACCAGTCATAGAAACCTTGTCTGGTTTTGAAGGTGGTCTTCCATGTATCTTCTTCTTTGACTCAAACCTGGTGATATTCAAACTTTAAGTCCAACGTGGTCAAGTACTTTGCTTGATAAAACTATTCAAAAAAATCATATATCCTATGTTTTGTTACTTTTTCTAGCACCTGGAACACAAGAGCTTTAGGAGATATGGAAAGCTACCTAGAGACAACCTCTATGTTGATTATAGACCAGTGCTTAAGACATTTGAAACAGTGTTGGACAAATTTGTAGAAAGGACTTGTAGCACTTTAGTTTATCACAAAAATACAAATGAGTTTGATTCAGAACCAATCATAAGATATAAAATAGAAAGTAATTGATACAGATGAGTACTTAGGAAATAACTTTTGGCCCAAGGTGGCCAAACAGGACTTGGAACTTGCAGCGATTTAGTTGTTAAAACATATGTAACGGAGGAAGATAACGGAGGAGGAATCCATCATATAGGGCTTAATCACATAAGAATCCTATATATCAAGACTCGGAGAGAAACGAGCAAGAGGGAATGTTATGAACTGTTGAGATGCATGCAACACTTTTTAAAGACTTCATTTCAACTTTGAAATAGCCTTTATTCAAACAATGTTTTGATTTAAATGAATCTGAGTCTAAAGGGAATTACAGCTAGTAGCTACTATGACATGCCATATGTGAAAAATTTTAAACATATATGAAAGACAGTGGAATAAGAACATACTACAATCAAAATCAGTTGGAATCACCAGAAGCTTTGTATTATTCTCTTCAAGAAAACCATAGTACAACAAGCTCCAAGAAGGCCTTTATGAAAACAGGAAAGGCCTCGTAGAAGAGCAGACTTTCCCAAAATTTTTAACCTTTGTTAAGTGTTTCTTCCTCCTTTTTATAAGGAGAGGGAGAGCTTAAATATCGATTACAAAAATATCTCAAGCCTAAGCATCCAATTGTCTACATGACTAGATGGCTTGGTGTGAGGCCCTATCACTTCCAATTACTACAACATAAAGATGTTGTTTGTTAAAATAAAATAGACTAACAAAAAAACTAAATAAAAAAACATGTGAAACTAAAATGATGGTTTGTGAAAATATCTCCATGCCACATCCTTTGTTGGCCTCTAGTCCAACCACATTTCTGTTGCATCACACTTCATGTTCTCTCATCCATTTCCCTATCAGTTTCAGTCTTAACAGTTTTAATTCGTGGCTTACAAGAATCAGGAATGATCACCCTCGATAACCATAAAATTTCTTTAACACAGCTGCTTCGTCCCTCTAGAATTCTTGCAGAACACTATCAAATCCATGCATGCCCTTTAAAATGATCATAGTGTAATATCTAGGATTTTCTAGCACTAGAAAAAAACCTTTCAAAACAACGAATTTCGATCCTCTTTAGACCCTTTTGTTTTGAGCCCTTTCAACACTTTTTCATCATATGACCAGGGGCTATGACTGGGTGCTTATCCCTCTGGTTCTAGAGCCTTTTGACTCATGTTTTGGAAACCATTTCATTTTTTAAATGTTTCAGTGCCTTTTCTTTTATTTTCCTCTATAGATCGCATGCTTAACCAAAATATCGAAGCTTAGCAAATCAACAACTTTAAACTGGACAACCTTTGAGAAACTACGAATGTCGATCTCTAATTAGGCCTACTCTTTCCTTAACCCCCGGGGCTTAGACAATAACTAATATGATAGGAGCATTGGACGAGGGTCAATTCTTTCATACACAGCATCACTAATGGTCTCCCTACATAACTCATGGGACCGCACACTTGACCGCCTAGGCCCATTTGGGATATCACAATCGACATATCGGCAATTTCTGATCCATGTCTTTGGTGCATCCTCCTAAAACTTGTGATCTCTTAATTGTGATATGGGTTGGCCCACTTGGAAATAGGATCAAGGAGGGCCTGTGATATCGCGATATCACAATCGATGATTTCATAACACTACCTATGGTTACACCCTCTACAACTTGTGATCATCGAATGTCAATCTCCAATAAATGACTCCATTACTGCCATGTGTCTCTTCCTGAGTGGTGACGCGTGTCACTCGGATATGCCCCTATAGGACCCCTGAAAATGCCAGATTAGCATGCCACGTGTCCACCATACTACCATGTCAAGGTGACGTCAGCCGCCACGTGATCCTATTAGGACCACTAGTAATTCACCACATGGCCCCCTAGAAGAGAGAGAAAAAGACCCGCTTGCCCTTAGTTTTTTTCGTTGATTTCCTTTGCTAAATATTTCAAGTCTTTCCCAATGCTTTAACCCTTGAGGCTCAAATCTTGACAATTTTAATTTTAATCGAAACTTTGAAAGGGTGTCATATGTTTTATCGTCGATCGCAATGTGCCGATCTCCTATTGTTTTGATGCCTTGGACCTCTGATATATGGGATCATGATGAGTGACCCCACCAATACTGCAGGACCTTCGACCTTCGATTACTGATATTGATCATCATTGATCATTGGTTTGCTCTGACCTCCTCTATTGCTGCTTTAGGAAACTCTTATTTGCGGGATCCACGACTATACTTAAGCATTTTATTTTGATTTATGGTTTTCAAGGGTAACTTTCAATCTTCTCTAAATTTTGATTCCAAAGTCCATTTGAGGGGTTCCATATACCATTGGAAAGCTAATTTTGAGCACTATCCATTGGAGGGGGTCTAATTTAGCAATGGCTTCTTTTGTGTCTTGGAGATTAGCTCTAAACAACCCTATTCTTTTGCGTTCTTTGTACAACTGGAACTCTTTCTTCAAAAGGTGACAACATTGGCTCCAACTGGGGACAGTTCCTTGCCAACAAGGTGTTGAGAACCTGGAGAGTAGCATCCTTCCATATATTTGGGCATGGAATCATTTTATTCAATATAAATAACTGAAAGCATTACTAATATTTTACAATGGCTTATTGGTATGTACAATGGGTGAGAATTTAAACTCTTAATGTTGGAAATAAATCTTGAGGAATTGCCCATTTACAGGCTTCTCAAGCATTTCATCCTCCAAGTTCTCCAGCATGAAATTATTGTTTCCTTTAGTCTCAACAACCTTCAAGGGTCCGAAACATAAGGGATAAAATTTTCCATGTTTCCCTTTGTCCTCTTCAGGATTCTCACCACTGTTTTGTTTGAAGACACAGCCAACCCATTGCCTTGAGGATAGTAAGTAGTGGAGTGACTGACTCGGATGTTAAATTTATTAAAAAAAGCGCAGACTTTTGCAAACTTAAATGCCTGGGCATTATCAGTCACAATCTTTGTAGGACATCCAAACTAGGCCAAGATATTCTCCTCCAAAAATATTATTACCACTGTGTCAGTTGTATTCGTAGCTGGGATTTCTTCTACCCACTTTGTGAAATAGTCAGTGGTTGTAAGGATGCACTTGTGTTGGTTACTAGAAGTAGGATGTATCTCTCTGATGAAGTCTAGTCCCCATTGCTTGAAGGGTTCTTCAACACAAATAGGGATCAAGGGGAGTGGATCTAATTTTTGCCTTTTAGAAAACACTTGACAGTGCTAACAAGACCTAACATAAGAATGAACATCTCCAAATAGTGTGGGCGAATAGAACCTTGTTTTAAATATCTTATGTGCAGTGGTATTCTAGTTGTAGTTCCCCCTACAAACTACACTATGGAACTCATCCATCACTCTTTGTGTTTTTGTTTCAACCAAACACAATAGAAGAATTCCCACCGGGTCTTTCTAGTACAATTTCCCATTAGATATAACAAACATCTGGGCTTGAGCCCTAAATGCTCTGTACTTGGATTTTTCCACCTTTGTTGGGCATCTCAAAAATAGTAAATAGTGGATGACATTTTGATACCAGGTCAAAGTTTCATATTTGACATCAATCTTTTGGACTGCATTATTGATCATGGGTTGTGTCCCCTCTTCACCCTCTCCTATTAATAAATTGATCCCCAATGCCTGACAATTTGACTCTAATAGGATTTTTGCCAATCCTTGTCCTTCAATGAGCTTAGTGGGTCTTACCTCCATGTTATACTCCTAGATTTTCGCAATCCACTTACCCATTTTACCACCGTTGTCTCCTTGTACTAGGATGTCCTTCACCGATGTTGTTGGGACATAAGCCACAATGCTTGAGTGTAACACATGGACTTTGAAAGCCTTTAGAGCTTTGACTAGAGAATATGCCTATTTTTCCAATATATTATACTTCATTTCAACATCACGCAACACCTGGCTGAAGAAAGCTATGGGTTGCTCATGGCCTTCCTTATTTTTCTAAAGTAACACAGTAGCTACAACATGGGCAGAGGAAAAATAAAATATATAAAATGGCCTTGAATAGTCCAGGCTGACTAGAATCAAAGCCTCTGCAAAAGATCTTTTTATTTGGGAGAAGGATTCTCAGGAATATGGGCTCCACTCTAATTCATTCTCTTTTTTCAACATTTTGGTAATTCCTTTCACTATTTCAGTGTAGTTAGGTACAAACCTTATCAAGAAATTAATCCTCCCAAAGAAGACTTGGACCTCCCTCTTATTCCTTGGTAAGGAAATGTGACTGATAGCCTCCACCTGCTTAAGATCAATCTTTACCCCTTCCTTTGCCACGATGTGCCCCAACAACTTGCCTTCGCTCAAAGAAAACTGGGATTTCTTGGGATTCATGGACAGTACATACTTTCTGCACTTTTCAAAGGTAAGCTTTAGATATCCTATGTGTTCCTAATCTGTTTTGGAGAAAACAATGATGTCATCTAGATAAACCACCACAAACTTGTCTTGCTCTCCCACAAATGGTATGTCTATTTCCCTCTGGAAAATTGCTCATGCATTTATTAAACCGAATGGCATCCTTGCGTACATGAAAATTCCCCAAGGTGTCATGAATGTAGTTTTATTTTGATCCTCAGGTCTCACTGCCACTTGTTTATATCTTGAAAATCCATCCATCATTGACATTGGAGTGGAGCCAACTGCCTTCTGTAAAATGTGATCCATTTAAGGCAATGGGCAGTTGTTCTTCAAAGAAGATTTGTTCAGATTCCTAAAATCTAGGCACAGTATGATTTCTCCATTCTTCTTTCTAATAGGTACCAAATTGGCAACCCACTCTAAGTACCTCAATGGTACAATGATCTTAGCTTGAAGCAACTCCTTCACTTCTTTCTCAATGGATGGGAGTAGAAGTGGATTAATATGTCTGAGATTTTGCTTACAAGGTCTCATATAATTCTTTAAAGGGATCTTATGTTGCATAATATTTACATAAAAAAATTTCAAATCATCATAAGACCAAGCAAAAAGATCTCTATAGGATTTTAGGATATTTAAGTACCTATGTTTGTCGTGTTGGGGGATATTCATTGATAACTTAATCAACCAGGGTTCATCCTCTAATCCTATGTTGCAATCCTCTACATGTTCCTCAGCTTCATGTTCATCAGGCTTAGAAGCCACATCCTTTAATTTGAATATCCTTTCCAAAGGAAATAAACCCCATCAAATGGCATTCCCCTTTAGTTGCAAACTTTATGTCCTGCGATGTTTTACTCCCATGTAGTCGGTTGTTATTCTGTTATTTCTTCCTCTTCTTGATCAATTGCGGAGTTTGAGAATTCCTAATTGACCTTCGTGAAGTGCTTGATTTTCTCATCATCCTCAAATACTTGCTAGTATTTCACATTGTCAGGCATTGAGGGTCTGTATCTAACTTTAATTTCATACCTGAGCAGAGGATTTTGGGGTGGCTTGAAGTTGTTAGTAGCTATAGCTAAAGAATCAATCATTCGGCTCCCTTATCTTGGAAATAACTGGACATTAAATGTTGAGAATAAGTTGTTGATCAAGTCCCAAACTCCATTTCTGTAGGCCCGCAGCTAAGGGTGCTTAGTTTGGCATTGGTCCTTGATCTGCTTGACTACCAGTTTAGAGTCTCCAAATATGGTCAGGCAGTTAATATTTAGATTATTTGCTGCTTGCAGGCCAAGTAGTAGTGCCTCATATTCTACCACATTTTTTGTGGCCTCAAACTCCAATTTAAGGAGAGAGGAATTAAGTTACCTTCTGGAGATATGAATAATACCATTACCCCATTTCCTTCTTTTGAATTTTCCCCATCAAAATACAGCTTCCATACATTGATACCTTCTTTGACTTTTCGATCTAATTGAACTGGAGGTTGTATCTATGTTTTTTCTAGAATGAATTCATCTTCTTCTAGCATAAAGTAGGAGATGTCACTCTCTGTCTCGTACACAGGTGCATTTTTAGAACAATCATCTCTAATGATTATTTTGACAAATTTGGATTATCTATAGTTTCTCCTTTCCTCTCCACTAAAGATAGAAATTGTAGCATAAGTCATATCCATCTTGATAGAACCTCCAATATTAGATCCCCAAGACCAAGACAACAATATAACAAACCTTGTTGGGATGTCAACAACTACAATATCCATTACTACACTTTTCGCTAAGATCTAGGCCAAATTTACCACCAGGACTTTGATCATCCCCATGCACTTCACCCCCTTAGAGTCAAAAGAATAGAGATCCTTATATGGTTTGGTTATTTCTAGGCCCAACTGCTCCATTACAAATAATGGCATCAAATTATGAGAAGCTTTGGATTTTAACATGAAACTGTGAAGTAGGAGGTCATGTACTAGAAAAGTGACATACAAAGGTGGGGTGGAAGGATCTCGCTCCTCGACATGAGGTCCAAAGGCTATCGTATGCCTTTCTTCCTACATGTTTAAACTATCAAGGGATTGGACTAAAGTGAAAGGAAACAGAAACTGAGAGACTTGTGCTTTGTATGTGGGTTTCTTTAAGATCTTATACAATGGGACTGGGATCTTTACTTTTTCCAACTCTTTCTGAAGGTGAAAGAGTGTGTGGCCTTTTTCTCCAATTTTAATTTCTACATGCTCCTTTTCTCTTTCATGGGTGGATATTGCAAGGGAGGAAACTTACCTACTTTAACGACTTCAGGCTGATGTCTATTTGGTTCGAAGGACTCTTTCTTTCTCGAGATAATTGGGTCTATAGGTCCCTTCCCCTTGTCAGCAGACTTAGGAGGATCCTAGGAAGAAGTACCTTCATTCTGATCTGGTGCTCTTGATCTCTTTCTAGATGATCGCAAATCGTACTTCTTGTGCAGCTAAGTATGCATGAAGTTAGCAAACTATTTGTAGTAGTCATCAAGATCATCATTGTCCAATGTCGCATGAAGCTCCTCGTCCTCTTCATATGTTTTGAGTTCTTGTCCCTCATCAAAGAAAGAGGAATACAGGTTCCCATGAACATCACTTTTATCTGGTGTTAGCTCCTTCAAATCATCTTCAATATACAATGGAGGATGGATATGGACTTGTTGCTCTCTCCTCTCCCTATGCATTATCTGTAGGGGAGGCCTTTTGTATTGGGGGTTGTAACCCTGATTGGCAGCTGGGAAGTTTTGTCCTTGAGGGATTTTATTCTCCAGCTCCATTTTTATCAGTTTGTTGGATAATTTCTTTGTCAAATTATCCATTTATTCTATCCTATGTTCTTGAAATTATCTTCTACTTGAGGAAGCTACCTCCTATTTTCCCTTTTTCTTCTCTCCAAAGTCAATTATGCTTCTTGACTTCCTTGTGGAGGCCTAGTTTGCCTCTACTTCAAGGGCATCGTTTTGGATCTAATCTAAGGTAGGAGACTTTTGTTCTCTGAGAGTAAAACAAAATTCTAAATCAAAGGCCCCAACAAAGACTACCCGAGCAGAGGTCGATGGAGGTTTGATTTCAGTAGGTAGATAATTGTACAGCTTATTAAATCTTTTAATAAAATCGGAGATGTCCTCACTAGATTTCTTCTTGATAGCATTAAACTCGGTGAGGATATACCCATGGTCTCTATTTTCGCCCCATTTTTGCAAAAAGGAGTTCTCCAGCTCTTCCCAAGTGTTAATGGAATCATTTGGCAAGGGTTTAAACCATTTCCTGGCCTCTCCGTCCAAATATTGGACGAAAAGTATCAACACTACATCTTGGTGTTTAACATTTATATTCTCTAAAAAGGCAAAAAAAAATTCTATATTCTTTGTGTTGTTACCTCAACTTCTTCATTATACTTGGGTAGGAGCTTGAGGTACTCATGTGGCATAACATTTATAGGTTGACGTAGGTTTAAAGGAGCATACTAATTCAGCAAGAAACCTGGGACAACCATTTGGATTAGAGGTTGTGGTGCTTTAATTACTAGAGGAGTCTGAGGTATTATCAATGGTAAGATAGTGGGCTAACAGTGGAATGAGAAACTTTTCTCAATATGGTTAGGGTTGCTTTGGAGTTTATCTTTGATTTCTTCAACTTCTTCTTTGACCTTTAGGGACGTTGTACTGAGTGGATAACCACCTTCTTGAGGATATACCACGACTCTGGGAGGAAATTCATAACAATGAATTACGGATTTCTAAGAACTGGTTGAGGAGGTTTCAGGGAATGAAGAGACAGTAGCATCAAGGTTTGTTGTCTTTTCTTTCCAAATCCTTCTAGATACTATTCTTTCTGGGTCAGATACGGATGGTGTCTTTTGCTGAGAAGTATCTGAGCAGGTATGGGGCCGATTATAAGCCAGAGTGATCAAATAGAGATATAGATAGTGGACTCACCAAGTTATTTATAATAACATTCAGAAAGTGGAGTTGCCAAGGTGAGGGATCTTCAAACCACACTTCCCTCATTCATTTAACAGAGGGAATGTGAATATTTGTCATACCAAGAGAAAATTATTTCACATTTCGTTCCCGAGCTATAGTGCCAAAATGATTTTGCCACTTTTTCTAGCACCTGGAGCACAAGAGCTTCAGGGGATATATAATGTTTCCTAGAGACATCCTTTGGGTTGATTCTAGACCAGTGCCTAGGACATCTTAAAGAGTGTTAAAGACTTGCAACACTTTAGTTTATCACAACAATACAAATGAGTTTGATTCATAACCATTCATAAGATACCAAATAGAAAGAAGTTGATACACAGGAGTACTTAGGAAATAATATTTGACTCAAGGCGGCCAAATAAGACTTGGAACTTGTAGCAATTTAGTTGTTAAAGCATATGTAATGGGGGAAGATAACAATGGAGGAATCTATCATATAGGGCTTAAGCACACAATAATATTATATATCAAGACTCAGAGAGAAACGAGCGAGAGGGAATGCTATGGAATGTTGAGATGCACAGAGCACATTTTAAAGACATGGTTTCCACTTTGAAATGGGAATTATCCACCAATGTTTTTATTTAAATGAATCTAAGTCTAAAGGGAATTACATCTAGTAGCTACTATGACATGTAATTTGTGAATAATTGTAAACTTATATGAAAGATAGAGGAAGAAGATCATATTGGCATCCAAATCAGTTGGAATCACCATAAGCTTTGTATTCATCTCTTCAGGAAAACCACAATACAACAAACTCCAAGAAGGCCTTTATGAAAATAGGAAAGGTCTTGAAGAAGAGCAGTCTTTCCCAAAATTTTGAACCTTTGTTAAGTGTTTCTTCCTCCCTTTTATAAGGAGAGGGAGAGATTTAATATCAATTACAAAAATATCTCAGACCTGAGCATCCAGCTGTCTACATGACTAGCTGTCTCAGCGTGCAAGCTCTGTTGCCTCCATTTATTACAATAGAAAGATGTTGTTTGTTAAAATAAAACAGACTAAAAAAACCATTGAATAACAAAACATGTGAAACTGAAATGACGATTTGTAGAAATATATCCATGCGACATCCTTTGCTGACCTCTGGTCCAACCACATTTCTATTGCATCACACTTCTCGTTCTCTCGGCCTATTCCCTGTCACTTTTAGTCTTAACAGTTTTAATTCGTGGCTTGTGGGAATCAAGAATGATCATTCTCGATAACCATAACATGTCTTTAGTGCAACTTCCAACTCATCTATCCACCTAGACTTCTTGCATAACATTATCAAATCCATACATTCCCTTTAAAACTACCATAGTGTAATATTTGGGATTTTCTAGCACCGACATTTAGCATTAAAAAAAAAAACCTTTTAAAAAAGCAAATTTCGATCCTCTTTAGCCCCTTTTGTTTTGAGCTCTTTGAGAACTTTTTCATCATATGACCAGGGGCTATGACTAAGTGCTTAGCCCTCTTGTGTTAGATCCTTTGGACTCATGTATAAGAACCCATTTTCCTTTGTTAAATGTTTCAGCCCCTTTTCTTTTATTTTCCTCTATATATCGCGTTCTTAGCCAAATATCGGAGCTCGAAAAATGGACAACTTTAAACTGGACAACCTTTTCGAAACTATGAATTTCGATCTTTGATTAAGCCGATTCTTGCCTTAATCCCTAAAGCTTAGATGGTAACTAATACGATATGATCTTGGGATGGGGGATGATTCTTTGGTATACAGTATCACTAATGGTCCCCCTTGGTAACTCATGGGACTGCACACTTGAGCACCATGTCCCATTTGAGGTATCGCAATTGGCATATCAGCGATTTCTAATACATGTCTTTGGTGCATCCTCCTGAAAATTGTGATATCTAATTTGTGATGTGGGCTGGCCCACTCGAAAAGAGGATCAGGGAGGTCCTCTGATATTAGGATATCACAATATGCAATTTGATAACACTGCCTATGGTTACGCCCTCTAGAACTTGCGATCGTAGAATTTTGATCTCCAAAAAATGATGCCATTACTGCAAGGTATCGCTTCCTGAGTGGTGACACATGTCACTCGAATATTCCACCATAGGACCACTGAAAATTCCATATCATCATCCCATGTGTCCACCTTACTGCCATGTCAAGGTGACATCAACCACCACGTGGCCCTATCGAGACCACTAGTATTCTACCACATGACTCCCTAGAAGAGAGAGAAAAATACCCACGTGCCCTTGGTTTTTTTCGTTGATTTCTTTTGTCAAATATTTCAAGGCTTTCCAGGATCTTTAACCCTAGAGGTTCAAATCCCTGCAATTTTAATCGCAATTGGAACTTTGAAAGGGTGTCATATGTTTTATCATCGACCACGATGTTTCGATCTCCTATTGCTCTGATGCCTTGGACATTGCATTCACTATTGGTCCCATCTCTCTGCGTACAGTCTCGAAATAGAAGCATGTAGCACAGTATGTTAAGCTTCAGAAATTTAGTATATGTGTGTATTGGTATGGCAAGCATTCTATGCAGCTAAGTTCGGGACTTCTACATTATAACTATATGTAGTATTAGCTACGTTGATTTGACAACGTACATAGTATAGTATTGGTAGCATCTTATTACAGTAAATGTATCATATATGTATTGATATGATTGTATGGGAATAGTAATGGTATGGCGTAGGTTTCAATGTGTTTATATGGCATAGAAACATCGTAAGAGAAACGTTGATTTTGGCAGGAAGCAGTGTTCTCATATTTTAGATTGTCCAAAAATGTAGTTGTGAACCTCTCTCAATTGGCCCTAGATGTCCTGATATGATTTTAAATGATATTGATGTACTATGTATCTCATCTGAACAATTGATGAAATCTAATAGTAGAAGAAGAAGAATTAATTCTGACTTTTCCCCCTTGTGGGGTTTTTCCCTGATCTCCGACCATTCCTGGTGTGTCTATGTGTGCGTGTTTTGCTTCTCATGTTCCTTTTATTTTCATTGCATTGTTGATGATGTTGTTCTTTCTATATAATTTCACATGTTTATGATGATGGTATGGTGGAATGAATATGTAAATAATGAAAATTATATAAATGTAATTATCAAAGCAAAGAACAATTCAGCCCATAGAAAACTTAACAAGATTTACCTCCTTTTGCACTAATGTACAGATAATCTTCTCATCCACGTCCAAGTTTCTTTCAACTTGGTTTCTCAAGTCAGTGGCCATGACATTCTTCTTATTATATTTATTTTTCTTCTTTGGGTTCAATTCTAGATGCAACTTTCAACACTTCTACTCTATATGTCCATCAATGTTTCATAGGCTACTAGGATCTTTGCACTGGTGTATTGTGGTTGTAATATTTTTATCTTTCCTAATTTTTACGTCTTCTTCCCCTCTTAGAAGCATCTGGTTTCCCCTTCTGCTTTAATCCACTTGACTACACTCTCTTCAGGCCTATTTTTTCCAGGTGTTGTGCCTATACACAAGCCTCATCCACTGACTTGGGCTTGAACAACATTATTTTCTCACACAGGTGGTGGTGTAGACCCCAAAAATACTTCAGGATTACATTCAGGTTCCTTGGAGAGATACCCATCATTATGGCCATATTTCTGAACTTTGCGGTGTACTCTTGACCCTTTGGCCCATCTTTTGTCTGAAGTAGTACCACCAGATCCATTGGTCTTCTACATACCTAATAGGGTAAAATTGTGACTTAATGAAGGTTTTGAATGCACCCACTTATTCGCTGAGTCTCTCCCTCCAACCTCAAGGTCTTTGTGTGACTCTCCTACCAAGTAAGTGCATGCCTCTCTAATTTCAAACGTGCAAATGAAATCTTTTGTCCTTCCTCGATTTGATGGACTCAGTTGTTGCAACCCATGATCTAGCTTTAGAGCATCAATCTCATTGTGGTATGACTTGATATTGAAATTTTATTCCATTTTAAATAGGGATTGTGATTGGTTCACAACACTCAAACTGGGTTGATCTTTTTATGGTTTTTTCTTTAGTTGGTTCTTTATTTCTTCCTAATCCCCCTTCTAATTTTTCCTCTGCATTTGAACCCCCATATTCTCCAAATATCCCAAGGTTATTTCTTAGGGCCGCCATGAGGATGTTTACATTTTGATTTATATATGTGACATGCTTCAATCACGAAAACCTCACTTCTACAGGATCATGAGAGTTATTCACACATTTGTCAGCCATGATTATGGTTTTATGATTTTTGGCCCCGTCGATCTAGATCCCCTAAAATACCCAAAAAAAAAGTTGTTATGATACCAATATGATCCGTAAACTACGGTGGGTATTCCATTGCATAGTTCATCACAACAGATCTAATAATATTATATTTGAAATATGAAATTTTACACTATTATAGTTTTATTAGATTTCTAGATCCATAAATACTATTATGAATAGTGTATGCATCCAAATGAAAATTATGCAAAAAATAGAGAATGGAAAAACAAGATTTCACACACATAAGACAGAATACATGCTTTGGGAAATCCTTTAAGGAGAAAACCCAGTTAGAAGGTGAGGTCGCTCCACTCTCTTTCTCTGTCTAGAAATATGGCTGCAAGTACAAAGAAGTATGGCTCAGCTATGGATCAAATGCACTTGAAAGAATGGAATGTCTCCTCCTAATGGTTCGTTTATAACACAACACAATAGACTATTAGTGATTAAGTTTGACTACCTCAACTCTTAACTTGAGTTACAATATAGACTCTTCTAGAGTCTTTTACATCACAATCCCATTTTCCATGAATAATCAAGGTTGACATGGCATACTCCCGAATTATGGGTGTGAAAATAGGAAGGCCAACTTCTAAGTTGCAAAAATTTTGCATGTATACTCTGATTGACTCACTTCTTATGTCATTAGAAAGATGTTTGTGTGTAGAATAACATAAAAAGATTTTGTGCTAAAGCAGCAAAGTTTTACCCCCAGAAAATGTCGTTCGATGCCTCAAAATGATCCTTGAAGGTTTCTGGCCTTATTTTTCCAAACTAGGTTCCACCGGTAAAAATGGTCCCATGAGCTAATTGCTCCACTTTGTCCACTCTAAATTCATTGAAATAGATGACAAACAATATAATGAAAGGTTTAACTTTACTTTATTTTATTTTTTTAATCAAATTGTACTGAAATGTGTAAATTAAATGTAGGATGATCTTAATATCTTTTATGTTTTGCCTATGGATATATATTAGCATCTTGTCCAAAGAGGAGTCTCCACAGACGAATGGATTGAAAAATATAGAATCATTTTCACAAAAAGATTGAAAGATGAATCAATATGAACTTAGCAAGATCTCAACGGCACCCACACCTCTAAGCATGTATGGATATTATTCTTCTATCATCGAGTTGAAAACGTCGACGAAATCATGATTTATAGAGATAACTTCATTTTTAATGATCTTATTACATGGAAATACTTCGGGGAAAGGGAAAGAGGAGGATTCTTAGAATGACCAACAGTTTAGTTGTTTGTAGTTAACTCTATTTGTTCAATGACTTCATCATTACTTTATTTTGAGATACATGTAAATCAGTACTAGACCACCGAAACTATGTTTCGTTTATCTACTTTATATTTTTATTCTGGTTTATCTAATTTATGTTTTGATTTTTAATTTTTTTGGAGTGAAATTCTATTTTTAGATATTTATATATATTTTGATTTTTTTTAATTAGATTTTTTTTTGTGTAAATCTTATTTTTAATTAAAAAAAAAAAAATTAGTTTGTATAAATTATATGATTTAAATATATAAAATGTCAATGAATTTTAAACAAAATTAGTAAAAAAACAAACAACAAAACCAAAACAGAACAGAATTGAACTAAACATACAACTCACATGGTCATCAAAACAAATCGAAAATCTAACGATGACTTTGCAACCCAACTAACATTGGAAAAAAATTAACATGTAGAAAAGAGTAACCTCGACTTAGCTTCATAAACATTGAACCAAATAATCAAGGAAAAATTTACAACTCGCACAGTCATCAAAGCAATCGAAAATCTAACTTTCTCGTAACTATTTCAAATAAACCAAATCTGCAATCAAACTAATGTAATATGAAAGAAAACTCTAACAGTGACTTTGTAAATTTTGACACACAAATGACATTGAAAAAAATCTAAGTTTGCTTCATAAACATTGAACCAATTTTACAATTACAAAAATTTAAGGTAACTTTCTCACTAACTATTTTAAATAAACCAAATGTAATCAAAATAAAAATGACTATTTCCATTATGTAAGATAACGGTTTTCTGGATCCAAATATTATATTGATACTTCACAAAATTGACCTCGTTGCTATTAAGATATTTCCAAACTCTATAATCTAGCTAAGTTCATATTCCCAAAATATATATTCAATAAGTTCAACAAAGCCAAAGATTATTATATTGATATTTCACAAAATTGACCCGACTGCTATTAATATGTTTCCAAAATCTATAATCGAACTAAGTTCAACAGAGCAAAAGAACATATCAGTATTTAACGAAAGATGGTTTTGCTTCTTATTCCACTAAAAACTGCTTAATTATTACTCATTACACGAATAAGAGCATGCTTAATATATTAATTTAAGCAATTGTGATGAACGAGAGGAGCATTCTCAATGGCTTCCTTGGTTTCTACCTGAAATATTTTCATGGCAACGGATGACAGGTAGACAAGAACCACTATTCCTTTCACCCTCTGTCTAGTTTGGTAAGGGATCAAAAATATCAACAAGTCAGGTGTTGCTCCCACTCCACCTTTTGTAGGCCCACCGTAGGCTGGTTTTCCCCGCCTGAAATCCACATCTTGAAACCTAATTTTGTTACAATCTAAAAATCGCATAGGTTCCAACCACTGTGAATAGGGGGTGCCCTTTCAACTCCATCAAGTCTGTCACTAACCACATGTACTCACCATTCACACTCCTTTTCACTTCCTGGATCAGTTTGACAGCAAAAGACAATAGTTTCTTTGTTAGATCTCTAATTTTCATTTTCGTGCATGTCAAACAAACCGTGTTTCCATAGAAGCCTTCCAGAAGTAGTGGCTCTAATTTCACTCGAGCGTCCATTAGGAATATGAACTGAACTTCCTGCTCCATCAGCTGTTGGAGAGACCTTGTTCTCAATTGCCACAAAACACAGAACATCAAAGGTTGAACACTTTCCTTGGTCTATTTCTTGTCTCTTACGAAACTTGATCTCCTTTTCTGCGAAAAAAAAACAAACAAACAAAAAATCTACCATATCGTTCATGTTCACCATCTTTCCATCCTTGCAATCAATTTGACCATATGCATAAGGGGGGAATTTAATTACAGGATTCGATTGGGGTCGGAGGATTTCTCTTTTCCAGACCAGTAGAACTAAAGGCCTGGCTTCCCCCTTGACCATTTCGGAGAGAGCTTGCATGAACTGAACGTAGCCAATGATGTCACTAATGGTGTGATTTAGACACGTGGCCAATATTAATCCTTCGCATCTCAGCTACGTCACCTGAAACATCATTATCTCAGGTATATTTACAAACAGTTAGTCATTTTTTAGTGTTTTTGGACTATAGATTTTGTGAATATTCTTGAATCAACAATCAAGAAGGGTCAAGATTTTAAAATATGACTATATTTGAAATTAAATAGTCAAAAACAAAAACAAAGAATATAGGAAAAAGAAAACAGAGAATACACAGTGCTTGATGAGATCAGAGAAAAAGTAAAGGTGTTTGAAAATCATAATGATCAATAACCATAACAAAAACATCAACAATAATAGAAACAAGGACCTCAAACACCTGAAAGTGGTGTTAGAATATCAACCAGGATAAGTAGATCCCCTTAATGATACTCTCCTTCATTATATTATGTATTGTTGAATGATTATGGTGAACCAAAATGTTATGAAGAAGCAGTGCAGGTAGAAACCAGGAAGAAGTGGGAGAAAGCCATGAAAGAATAGATGGACTCCTTGGTACATAACTAAACTTGGGACTTAGTAACATTACCTGCAAGTAAAACAACATTGCAGAATAAATGGGTTTACAGGTTGAAGGAAGAACATGGAGGTAGAAGAAGGTATAAAGTTAGACTTGTTGTGAAAGGGTTTGCACAGAAGAAAGCTATATACTTTGATGAAATATTTTCTCATGTAGTTAAAATGACTTCAATCATAATTATTTTAAGTCTAGTAACAAAAGAAGATTTTCATTTTGGGCAAATAGATGTAAATGGTATTTGGAGGAAGAAATCTATGTGTAGCAGCCACAAGGATATGAGGTCAAAGGGAAGGAGAAACTAGTGTGCAGGGTGAAGAAGAGCTTGTATGGCTTAAAAAAAGCTCCAAGGAAGTGGTATCTAAAATTTGACAGGTTTATGTCTGAACAAGGTTATACTATATGTCACTCTAATCATTGTGTTTATCTCAAAAGGAAAAATGATGGAAGCTATATTATATTGTTATTGTATGTAGATGACATTCTTGTTGAAGGGTCCAACATGCAAGAAATAAAAGTGCTCAAAGGAAAATTGGCAAATTCATTTGCAACGAAGGATTTGGGTGTTGCAAAACAAATCCTTGGTATGAGACTAACTAGAGACAGGAAAAATTACAAATTAACGTTGTCTCTTATTTAATTAAATTTACTTTATACATATAATTTATATATAGGTAAGGTCCCTTATTTACTTTTAATTTATAACTGGTTTGTTTGACCTTGGTCCCTAGTCAAATTCAGATGTTGTCCTAGTTAGTCATTGGAGGCTCTGCTCAAAGTATTTAACAGGCAAAGATAGATGTGATTTTTCAAATTGTCCTGGTGATGAACCACACTAGTTGGTTTGAAACACGTCGACAATGATTTTCTGAATGTGATTTACGCCAAAATTTCTTCTTATAAATGGTGGAGTTGTTATAATCAATCACCAAGTGGGAGATTGTTGAGTGTTGAGCCTGATTATCTTCTTTATTTAGAGGTATTGCCGCATTGAATCCCAGTTCGTAATGGGGTGGAAACGGCGCCTGTTTGATCGCTTCTAGGGGAGTGACGACGATTTTTATGAGCCCCCCCCCCCCCCTAGCGAGGGTTCAGGGGAAGCACCCCTCAAGTTGAAAATAAATGTAAAATTGCCTTGTAAAATATTGTAATTTCGTAGTAAATCTAAGTCGTTCATTAGGCGAATGATCTGATAGTAGAAGTTATGTTTAATTTAGGTTTTTTCCCTAGAAAGCCACCCCTCGCTATATATGATGGAATTGTATCGCAACTATGGATGTGCGTATTCTAAGTGAGAAAGAGAGAGGAGATTGAGTGAGAGAGAAGAGGAAATTGGAGCGGATTTGTTGTAGGTTGTATCTTTTCATTTTGATGGATAATATAAAGGAAGGATTGGTTGTTTCTTTGTGGACGTAGTCCAAATTGGTTGAACCATGTATATCTGTGTCTCTCTTGTTTTATGGGTTTTATGTGTTTATGTTTCTACAATATTTTATGTGTTCGATTGCTCTATAATATATAATTTTCTAATAGAAAATTTTTCACTCCCTACAAATTGTTGCTTATGCTTTCCCTCTTCTCAAAAAATTGAGAGGAAAAATGTATAAACTTGGGTTAAAACACTTCACATGGCTTAGAAATAGAGCAGGGCTCACTAGAAAAGTGTGGCAGAACATCAGCATTAGCGTACTTATTCTGCCCTTCAACTCCAGTGTGAAGTTTTCCCTACTTAAGGTGTTGTCTTGGAGTCAATTTTGGGGAAGATCGAACTACCAAGGATTTTAGTGTTCCAATGGATAAAGTGTTCATGTTCTTCCCTACCTACATAGTGTGAAGTTTTCCCTACTTAAGGTGTTGTCTTGTAGTGCACTTTGGGGAAGATCGAACTACCAAGGATTTTATTGTTCCACTGGAAAAAGTGTTCATATTCTTCCCTACCTACATTGTGGGAAAGCGAAAGTGAATCACAGGTAATGAAAACTCATTTTCTTCATTTTTGTTATTTGTTGGCTCAGGTTAGCTCACGTCATAGCCCTAAGCTCTAGATCCCTTCCCTTTGTATTTACCATTTCCTTTTGTCAATGCTCCTGATTTCATTCATCTTCATAGCACACCACAATAAGGAGGGGACTTGCTCATTTCATTTAGTTCATTTAGTTCTTCTCTAAGAAAGGCAAGGTGCCCCTTGGAGTGGCAGGTCAATCATGGACTTAGCTCCACTTCCTATTATTCATAACATAATACGGAAGAAGAAATTAATTTCCCAAAATGTTGTAAGGAAAACCATCTATCCCCACCTCAATTTTCTGCATTCTTCATTTGGGTCTGGTGCACCCTCACCGCCCATGCTAGCTAGGTCCAGAGAGAGATAGCTAGGTCAATCTCAACCTCAATTTGATGCATTTAGGTCTGGTGCGCCCTGAACGCCCCTTGCTAGCTAGGTCCATAGAGAGATAGCTAGGTCAATAGCATAGAGAAATGTTACTAGTAGTTTGGTCACTGTAAGCTCTATAACATATGGGAGCCAAAGAAATAAATGCACCTCTTCTTAAGATAGTGTCTCTATTACCATTGTAAATGCCTCCACTTGATGACCACAAAAGGACGATATCAAAATGTGGCAGTGTTAGGTTAGGGTCCTAGCGTATCCGAGAGGACCAAGAGATCCAAGAGATCAGTATAAGCATGGGCGTATATAATGGAGCATTTCCACAGCTTCCTTTCAAATATTTTTCTGTCAAGGAGTTGACAAATGGGTTGGACTTAAAATTGAGCTTTGTTGACTTCAAATCCAGGGTTAAAAATGGATTGTGTTATTGGGCTTTCTATGAAGGCACATTCAACCACTCTAAACAATTTATGCTTGCATCATTGGATAGATTGATTTCAAGCTAACAAGTACTGTAAAATATTATAATCTACATGCCAAAAAATATTCCAAGCTTAAACAAAAGAGTTTAGATCAGAATATTTGGTATAAACATAATGAAGTATGACTGATGACTAAATTAATTTATTTTATAAAATATCTCAAAAATTGGTCAGTGTAATCCACTAACTCAGCACGTGCATAAGAGGCACAACTAAGAATGAGTAGTGATATTTCTTAGAATCCTTGCATTTTGTTAAAGCGAGGCAAGGATATCCTAAGGTTGTGGTACTTGAAAGAAGGGGAAAGCATGCATGAATGAATGAAAAAGACTTTGTAACATCCTATGCAGTACATGCATCTCTAAGCTTATACAACAGATTTAGTGGAGATATTAAACTAATCCAACCCTACAAAAAAATTATAGATGGAACGTCACGAGAACTCTAGAGTGTCAAATTTGAACAAACAAAGGCAAAAAACCTATGGAAAAAATCTAATTTACTCATTCAAACCAATATAAATTCATGGGGAAACTAAATTGCAAAAGGAAAAATTAAGATTCAAACATGGATTCGTAGAATTGTACCCTTTACAACACGAATCAACTACCATTGGAACACAGATCGAGCAACTCACCGTCAAAGAAATTGGAAGGAATTGAGTAGTGTATGCAGGGCAGCATTCTGAAACCCTCTGCATATGACATTTGTCACTCAACACTGTTTAGTTGGAATAATTATGTTTAATTCAAACATGCGGAAACGTATAGTTTATATAAGATGTGAGCGAGCAATGAAAGTTACATATAGCCAACATTGAAACATATATATAATGTTCGAAACTTTTATACATATCATTTTTGAAGTAATGAATTTTTAAAATTTCAAACTAGTTATCTTAATTTTTACCAAAATAGTACTCTCTCTGGCAATAAGAGGTACAAATTGGAAGTTTGGATAAAAGTTGCTCTGGAAATTCTAGATAAAAATTGATTTGGGAGAGTATTTTATTTTTAACATTGGATAAAGCATGGAATGTATTAGTTAGTCAAAGCTATTTAATATTAAGTGAACGCCTATCGATCCCTATAGTCCCTGCTATGCCAAAAGCAAGGACTAATAAACCAAATTTGCAATCAAACTAATATAATATGAAAAAAAACTCTAACAATGACTTTGCATATTTTAACACCCAAATGACATTGAAAAAAATCTAACTTTACTTCATAAGCATTGAACCAAATTTACAAATTTCTCACTAACTATTTTAAATAAACCAAATGTAATAAAAAAATGACTATTTCCATTATGTAAAAATAACAGTTTCCTAGATCTCCAAAATATTATATTGATACTTCACAAAATTGACCTTGTTGTTATTAAGATATTTCAAAAATTTATAATCTAGCTAATTTCAGATATTCCCAAATTATATATTCGATAAGTTCAACAAAGCTAAAGATTATTATATTGATATTTCACAAAACTGACCAGGCTACTACTAAGATGTTTCCAAAATCTATAATCGAACTAAGTTCAGCAGAGCAAAAGAGCATATCAGTCTTTCACGAAAGATGGCTTTGCTTCTTATTCCACTAACAACTACTTAATTGTTACTCAGCCCACAAACAAGAGCATACTTAATATATTAAGTTAGGTAATTGTGATGAACGAGAGGAGTGTTCTCGATGGCTTCCTTGATTTCTACCTAAAATATTTTCATGGCAGCAGACAGTAGGCAGACGGGAACCACTATTCCTTTCACCCCCTATCTACTTTGATAAGGGATCAAAAATCTCGACAAGCCAGGCACTGCTCCCACTCCACCTTCTGCAGGCCCTCTGTAGGCTAGTCTTCGCCACCCGACATTCACATCTTGAAACCCAATTTTGGTACAGTCTGAAATTGCATAGGTGCCAACCACTGTGAACAGAGGGTTCCCTTTCAACTCCATAAAGTCGATCACCGACCGCATGTACTCATCGTTCAGACTCTTTCTCGCTTCCTGGATCCGTTTGAGAGCGAAATACAACAGTTTCTTTGTTAAATCTCCAATTGTCATTTTCATGCATGCCAAACAGACCGCGTTGCCATAGAAGCCTTCCAGAAGCGTCAGCTCAAATTTCGCTCGATCTTCCATTGGGAATATGAACCAAACTTCCTACTCCACATGCAGTTGGAGAGACCTTGTTCTCAATCGCCACAAAATTGCAAACAGAACATCAAAGGTTGAGCACTTGCCTTGGTCTACTTTCTCGTCTCTTAAGCAACTCGATCTCATTTTTCCAGAAAAATAAATAAATAAATAAATTTATTCCATTTCGTTCATGTTCACCATCTCTCCATCCTTGCAATAGATTTTATCATATGCGTAGTGGGGGGATTTAATTGCAAGATTCAGGCGAGGTCGGAGGTTTTCTCTTTTCCAGACCAATAGAACCGAAGGCCTAGCTACCTCCTTGACCATTTCAGAGAGAGCTTGCATGAACTAAACATAGCCAATGGCATCAGTCATGGTGTGATTCAGACACATGGCCAATATGAACCCTCCGCATCTCAGTCGCGTCACCTAAAACATCATTATAACACATATATTTAAAAAACAATTAGTTGTTTTTTAGGTTTTTTTTATAGTAAATTTTAAGAATATTTCAAAATCGATAATTTAGAGGATTCGGGATTTTAAAATATGACTATATTTGAAATCCTATAGTAAAAAAAATTGATCTCTTTTTTTATTATCAGTATCTTTATATAACTCTCTTTCCTAATGATCAACATCTTTATAAGAATTGCAAATTTTGAAATATTTTTCCAAATCTACAATCAACCTGATTATTAATATCTTTATATAACTCTCTTTCCTAATAATCAAGATTTTTATATAGATTGAAAATTTTGAAATATTCTCTATATCTACAATCAACAACCCTACAACCATAACACAACCCTACAACTATAACAATTAACAATAACATGAATTAAATTTATCATGCATGATGAATTAACTTGAATGTGAAGAAAAGCACAATTTGTAATAGTTAGAGAGCCCGGTATGTTGTTCAACAGATCATCCCGACAGGGGAAGGGTGTGTAGAGGTCTCCTAACTCCTCAAGAGCAACGTTTGCATCAACTTCCACATACAAAACACCTTCACCCGTGCACTCCACCATGAGCTTACCATCGGGGGCATCTATCAGCCTTCCAATGTAAAGATAGTACCACACCAAAACCTTCGCCAACCCTTTGTAGGAAAGACAGAGAAGACAAAACATGAATTCACACAAAACATGAGTTGTTGCTCTTCTATTGATCACATAAAACATGATTATTACAATGAATCAGGTGAAGGGTATTTAAACCTTTTCGAACTAGTTATTGCCTAAAATATCTTAACATGCAATCACTCACTCAAAGTCATCTATCACTTAACTCGACTGGACTCAACACTCAACCACTCAATCACTTAGTTAACTGACTCTCTATGTTTAGCCAACTCCACATGCAGGAGTAATTATCTTATTTTAACACTCCCCCTTAATTACGACTACTAAACTAAAACATTACACATGACAACTCAAACATGCTTACTGGTCTATGTCTCAGCAGACTTACAACACCCAAGTTTCTTCTATGAAACTCAAACACATCTTGTGCTAATGACTTAGTAAATATATCAACCACTTGATCACTAGATTTACAAGGCTTCAAGTGAACTTCTCCATTGCCCACAAGTTCTTTAATAAAGTGATATCTAGGATCAATATGCTTTCTCTTCTAATGAAACACACTATTCTTGGATAGTGCAATCGCTGAGGTCTTGTCACAATATACTGTTGTTGATCCTTGTTGTTTCTGCTTGAGAGTCCATCAAGTACTCTTCTTAACCACACTTATTGACATGCTGTTGATGTTGTTGCTACATATTCTGCTTTTGCTGACGAAAGTGTTACAATGGGCTACTTCTTAGATGCCCATGAAATCACACCTTAACCAAGGTGAAACACAAAACCAGAAGTGCTCTTCCTATAATCCAAACTGCCTACAAAATCACTATCTGTGTATCCAATCAAATGTTTCTTTTCTATGCTTGCATACATTATGCCACAATGTCTAGTTCATGCTATGTATCTCAAAATTATTTTTCCTGCACTCCAATGTGTGTCTTTTGGAGTCTCCATAAATCTAGAAATCAAACTCATTCCTTGCATGATATCCGGTCTTGTAGCCGTGAGATACATGAGACTGCCAACCAATCTTTTGAATAGAGTTGAATTGACATATGATCCTTCATCATCCTTGCTTAACTTTGTACTTGTTGCAATTGGTGTAGGGATAGGTCTTCAATTTTCCATCCTGAATCTTTTCAACAAATCTTTGGCATATTTATTTTGACATATAAAAATTTCCTTTTCAGATTGCTCAGCTTCTATGCCAAGAAAATATTTCATGAGACTAAGATTTGTCATCTCAAATTCTTTCATCATGGCTTCTTTAAATTAATATATCTCAAAATCACTTGTAAAATTCATGTCATCAACATATAAGTAAACAATCAAAATCTATCCATGCTCATTTACCTTTATGTATAAGGTAGGCTCAACGTTGCTTCTGCAAAATCCATTCTTAATCATGTAGCTGTCGATTATGAGATACCAAGCTCTAGGCGCTTCCTTCAGTCCATAGAGTGTTTTTTTCAACCTATAAACTTTCTCTTCATTACACTCAACTTCATATCCTGGAGGTTGCTACACATAAATTTCTTCTTCTAGAATTCCATTCAAGAAGGTTGATTTCACATCCATCTGATATACTTTCCACTTGTTCTGAGTTGTTGTGGCTAGCACTGCTCTTACAGTATCCAATCTAGCTACCGAAGCAAACGTTTCTCCAAATTCTATTCCTGGTTGCTGTGAGAATCCTTTTGTTACAAGTCTTGCTTTAAATCTGTCAATTTCATCTTTTTCATTCAACTTTGTCTTATACACCCACTTCACACCGATGAGATTTTTGTCCTTTGGTAAATCAACCAAATCCCATGTGTCATTCTTTTCAATAGTTTCAATTTCTTCATCCATGGCTTGCACCCAATTTTCATCTCCGATTGCTTCTTCAAACGAAGAAGGTTGGAATGACAACAATGCAAAATTTGAACTAGCATCTAAATCATCATAAATATCTTTCAAACTTCTCAACTTTTTCTTACCATTGGTTGATTCATCCCCTGATTGATTGTTGGGAGAATCTCGATATGTTGATCTGCTTGAGGATCCATGCTGCTCTGAAAATCTTGGAGTCCTTGTTAGTGTGTCTCTGTTTGGTGTCGTCACCTATGATTCTTGTTGCTCCTTTTCTGCTACATCATCTTCTTCCATTAGTGGCACTTGTGCATCAATTTTTTTGTCTACAATTCCATTCCATGAATCTTGTTCTTTGAACACAACATCTCTGCTAATTATGGTCTTCTTTGTGACAGGGTTATACAATTTGTAAGCTTTTGATTGCTCACTATAACTAGTGAATATGCATTTTTCACTTTTATCATCCAATTTGCCTCTTCGCTCCTTAGGCACATGTGCATAAGCTACACATCCAAATACTCTGAGATGAGATATGCTGCAATACATACCTCAGCATACTTGTTCTGGTACTCTGTTCATTACACTCTTTTTAGGAGATCTATTGATCACATAAATAGCACATGCAACTGCTTCTGCCCAATACTCATTAAGTAAATTTCTGCCTTTCAACATTCTTCTTACCATGTTCATAATTGTCCTATTCTTTCTCTCTGCTACACCATTCTATTGTGGTGTGTACCTGGTATTGCAGTAATCATGGAATGCCTTTGAGTCATATTCTCCACCACGATCTAACCTCAATACCTTGGTTTGTTGATCACTTTGGTTCTCTACTGAGGCTTTGAATTCTTTGAAATTTGTAAGAGTTCCAGACTTCTGCTTCAAGAAGTAAACGCAATTCTTTCCGTTGCAGTCATCAATGAAAGTGAGAAAGTAACAACTTCCACCAACTGATTGTGCCCTCATAGGTCCACACAAGTTTGTATGCACTAGCTCAAGAGGTTGCTTTACTCTGTATGCAACTCCCTTTGGAAAAATTTCACGTTGTTTCTTTCCCAAGGTGCAGCACTCACAAGTACCAGCAGGTTCTTTAATGGGAGGTAACCCTCTGACCATCTGTTTTTGTTGCAACAATCTTAAACCAAAAAAGTGCAAGTGTCCAAATCGAAAGTCCCATAACCAATAATCATCAGAACATGCAACTATAAAAGAACTCACCTAACCACTGTAATTCAAAATTAAAGGAAAGAGTTTGTTCCTCGTCATCTGCACCTTTCCTATCAGTTTCTTGCTTGGGGGATTGTCATATATAGCACATTCTTGACCTTGAAATATAACTCTGTATCCTTTCTATGTCAATTGACCAACACGTAAAAAATTATGTTTGAGACTAGGAATTTAATATACCTTTGAGATTGTCTTCGGCTCCACCTACTTGGTCAAAATGTTGACCACTCCTTTGTGATCTACTTCCATAGTCTTGTCAATCCCCAACTTTACCTCTGTTTTCACAGATTGATCGAAATTTGCAACCAAATCCTTGTTGCCTGTCATGTGGTTATTGTAACCACTATCTAAAAACCACACACTAGCAGAAGGTTCATGAATGGTACGGAAAGCTAAGAACATGGAGTTAGAACTCTCTGTATTGACATTAGCTCTTTGTTTCCCTTGATCAGCTATCTTCTTCCTGCAATCACGAGCATAGTGACCAAATTTATTGCAGTAATAACATCTCACCTTTGATTTGTCAACTCTTTGATTATTGTTGAAGCTTCTTTAGTTTCTTCCACTTGCATGTTCATGCTCTTCTCGACCATCTTTCTGACCGCCATATCTTCCACTTCGTCCTCTGCCTCTCGATCTACTTCTATCTCAACCTATGTCTCTTGAAATAGAAACCTAAATTTTGAAAGCGGTCTCTAAACTGGAATCATTATTTTTATCTATCTTTGCCTCATGTAGTAGAAGTGATCCCATCAGCTCATCAAGTGTCAATGAGGCCAAATCCTTGGCTTCTTCTATGGTTGCCACCACAACATCAAATTTGGTAGACAAAGATCGGAGGCCCTTCTCAACCACTCTTTGATCTTTTATATCTTCACCATAAATCTTTAACTGATTTACGACAGTTATGACCCGATTCATGAAAGAATCAATGTCCTCTGTCTCCTTCATCTGCAGAATTTCAAAATCTCTCCTAGTATTCTGCAACTTAACAATATTGACTTTGGCCATACCTATATAGTTTGTCGCCAAAGTATCCCATGCTATTTTTGCTAAAGAAGTGATCATAATCTTTTGGAACACTGCTTGGTCCACTCCTTGCTTAATAAGTTGCAATGCATGTGCATTATTCTTCTTGTCTTTCTTCCATTGTTCCCTCTCTGTATTACTGAGAGCTTGTTCTTATTCTTCGTTCTTAGGTTTTGAAAACCCAAACTTGACATAATCCCAAACATCATGTTTCTGCAACGTAGTCGCCATCTTAATGGCCCACACATCATAATATTTCCCTGGAAACAGTGGAAATTAAAGGTAGAAATTTGAGAAAGCCATATTTCTCCAAAAATCCCTTTTTAAAAAAACCCTAAATTTCTCCTTTGTAAAACTCTTTTTCAAAAAATACCCTTTTAATAAAAACCTAAATTTTGTTTTATTTTATAAAAAACCCTTTGATAAAAACACGCTTTTTGAAAACCTCTTAAATTTAAAAATAAATAAATAAATAAAATAAAATAAAATAAAAATAAAAATCTTTTATATATAAAAAGGAAAACCTTCATAAATCGCCTTCTCGAATTAAGCCAAGCCCTTTTTACCCTTTTTAAAGGCACTCTCATCAACATGACTTTGGTTGACCTTTTAAAACCTCTCAACTTAAAACGTGACTTCAAATACGTGATCCGCTCTGTTTTAACTGCGTCTGCCTTTAACTTTTTTCGCGGGCTCTTCACAATAACATGGCTGCCGCTGACTTTCAACAAACAACAGACTTTAGTACGCAGCGTTTCGCGATACGGTGGCACGGCAAGCCAATAACAACAACCACTGGCCACTATTCCAGCGATATCTCCTTACGAATTCACGGCTCTTGAATAACCCAGAAAATAATAAACTGTGTGGCTCGATTTTCCTTGGGACTAAAAAATTTTGGCTTTTTCACTACTCATCTCTCATACCAATTTGTAGGAAAGATATAAAAATACAAAACACGAATTCACACCCCATACAAGCTGTTGTTATTTTATTGATCACACAAAGATAATTATAATGAACTTTTTGAAGGGTATTTAAACTTTTTTGAACTAATTAATTGTCTAAAAACCTGTGAAGAGTATTTAAACTTTTTGGAGCTGCTAATTGCCTAAAATATCTTAAATATTTTAAGATGCAACCCATGCAATCACTCCCTCAAAATTATAAAAGATTACAATATAAAATTTGGTTTTATTGTTTTTAGGTTACATAGTTTCAAACAAAATTGACAGCGAAAAATTACAGAAGGGGCCAAAACGTGAAAGGCAACTCCTTAACAATAATAGAAATGATTCTATTATTGTCAAGGAGTTGCTTTTCACGTTTTGGTCCTTTCACGTGTGTTATCTGAATTAATAAACATCTTAGTAAGGACCAGCCATAGTTACCATTTACGTTCTGAGATCTTTGAAGTGTGAAAAAAAATGAAGGATTTTTTCATATATTTCACTTATAAAGTATCATTAACTATATTTTTCGAGAGTATATATAATACCAATTGAAACATTTATGTTTAAATTTTTTAACTGTTTAATGATATTTGTTGGAAATCAGATGCACAACAAACTAAAACAAATACACAGCGAATAACTCATGCACATAAGGACATAACAATTGACATGGTTCACCCAACCAATCTGGGCTACGTCCACACAACATAGGCATCAACAATCTTATTAATCAAACAGGAGATTACATAATTAAATTCTCACAAACTCTCACCCTCTAAATACCAAACAATCCGTATGGATACCTGTTATATAGCAAAGAGAATCTAACTGCCTCATAAATCCTCTCAACTCAAATTTAGGTTGCATTAACTCCCTCCAACAAACTGGAGCTAATTTAGGAATTGATTCCTATTGTTGTCATCTACTGAGATTTTGCCTATCTTATGCAAAACAGAAAATCTCAACAATCTCCACCTTGACAAAAATTAGCTTGGAGCCTTGTTATTATTATTTTATCTTTTCTGCAAGCTAAGAGAAGCCAAACACCAGCATATCTTCTCTAACAAAACTGGTTTCGTGAACATGTCTGCACAATTCTCCTTTGTATGCACCTTTTCAAGAGAAACTTCCCTTTCAGTGATAACCTGTCTTACAAAATGGTACTTGATTGGTATATGCTTTGATTTACTATGATATGCCAGATTCTTAGCCAAATGTATTGCACTTTGACTGTCACAAAATAACTTGATACTGTCCTACAACCTACCAAATTCACCAAACAAACCTTTCAACCAAATCGCTTCTTTGCAAGCATGAGAAGCAGCAATGTATTCTGCTTTAGTAGTGGATAAAACAACAATGTTCTGTAGCTTTTTGACGTCCAACTGATAGCTCCACCTGCAAGAGTAAAGACGTACCCTGAAGTTGAAATTCTCTTATCCAAATCACCTGCAAAATCGGAATCAACATATCCACAAACAAATTCACTACTCTTATTGTAAGTAATACAATAACTACTTGTGCCTCTCAAGTACCGAAGCACCCATTT